>ML269063.1:0-21249 GCA_005239495.1 Nicotiana undulata
CATACATTTTCTCAAAGTTCACAAGTTAATCCAACTGATGCAGCAAGGAATTAGACTTCAATATCAATAGACACTATTAAATCCAGCAGCAACGAATACCACGATCGATTTCAGCTCAATATGAGGAAATCAAGCAGTAAGAAACGCGATCCAAATTCATTCCGAATCAATTAACTCAGAACAATCCAGTTGAAGTTTAGCTACAACTCAAACTCTCTTCAAAATTTTCAAAAATTAGAGATGGAGCTTAGTTTTAAACTCAATGAATCAACCCTGTATTTAGAGAAAAACTGAAGCTATGTTCTACAAATCAGTTTTAAACTCAATGAAATATTTTTTGAGATTTTTGAAAAATTGTGGAAAATAAAAAGGTAGAAAATAGTTTTGTATTTTGATTTGTCCTTTTTTTTGAATAAAATTAAAAATAATATATTTTTTGGGTTCTAAAACTTTTATTATCATTTTCTATCTTTAATTTGTTTGGATTTTCCTATAAAAATAACTCCTAAAGAAGGGATTAAATGGAATAATTTTTTTTTGGATTTTATTTTAAATATTATTGGGGGCCGGAACCGATGAGGTTTGCCTACGTATCTCACATCCGGTGAGAATCAGACCCGCGTAGTTCTGTCAGTTTTGACGGAACCGGGGAACATGACTTTTGAGGACATTCAATTATTTTCTTTCTTTTTTATAGACAGAGTTTCATATTTTGAATAACTACCTCGCACTCTTGTTTTTTTTTTTGAGTTTCCTTTTTTTTTCTTATTCTAGAAGCCGGTCAACATGCATGCCGAAACAAATAGATGCCAAGTAGCACGAAAGATGCATCAGGATGGTCTTTTATTCTGGGTTCACCTGTCTTAGACGGACCCAACCCCTGTGTTGAGTCCCCTAAGTCAAATGCACGTGATGCAAACAGCGCACTTACTAGGGATCCAACATGAGGTTATTTTATACTAGGTTTATATCCTGGGGTGTTTGTTCTAGACAAGGCTTACCTGAGCGGACAGCTCGAGCCGAGATCGGGGCAGTGTACCGGGAATACAGAAGCTTCACCGGCTTTGCAACTTGTCTGTACCTCGTTATAAACTTTGGATGACTCTAACAGAAAAGAAGTCACACGAAGTGCACACTTCTCAGATGATTTAGAAGACTCAGAGAGAAGAAAGGTTTCGGCACAGTTTATATGCAGTTCAGATAATATCAAAGCGGTTAAAAAGTGGCAATTAGCACATTAGGTTTAAACATGTAAAAATCAGATAATGAACGCCAAAACATAACAGTTATATAAGCTCGAATTCTTGAACAATTAACCAGAGATTCTGGGTTCTAATCCCCAGCAGAGTCGCCAGAGCTATCACACCTCCTTTTTCACTATCCCCGGATTAAGGAAGGGTAATAAGATAGTTTTTCCACTTTAAGTGACATTGTTCGTATTTGGGATTTATTTATTATTTTTCAGAGTCGCCACCCGGATTTTTGACGATGCTCCGAGACACCGTTTTATTTTTAAAAAATCCCAAACCGAGGAAGATTTGACTCTGTTTTGATTTGTCTGCGACCAGAAATCTGAGTAAGGAATTCTGTTAACCCGGGAGAAGGTGTTAGGCATTCCCGAGTTCCATGGTTCTAGCACGGTCACTTAAACTATTATTATTTGGCCTAAATTGTCTGATTATTTATGTATTTTTGCCTATTGTGCATTTAGCCTTTTTTACTTTTAACCGCTTTTGACATTTATGGACTTATCTTGAAAAACAAGTCACGAGGACGTGCACTTGTCTGCTTTTGGACATGTTGCAATTACGCCACATGAAATGCACTCGCAATTACAACACGTGATTTTAATATAGTTTTAAGTTGAAGTCGGGGACATGAGTTGCCACAACCGAGTGTAGATTATACATCATGACCATGCCATGGGGGGCCGTGTTCATAGTCACGATGATTTAATAGCTTATTTGAAGCAAACTTTCCATAAATCTTTATTTTTCCTGAGTTGTTTGTAATGCTAGTCTAAGAGTGAAAGGAGGTATTTTTGGACTACCAGGTATGAATTTGTTCAAGGACAAAGTTTGAGATTATTGTAAAGGTCGAGGATTAGGGAAATCACTTTGTGGATGAAACATCATGATTCAGCCATTATTACTGTTCAGAGACATCTACACTATGTAATTTTCATTTGCATATTAAAATTGAAGTTTGAGCTCTAGTCTAACAAATAAAGCATTGAATTTGATAACTATGTAAGGCATGTGTATAAATCATATTATTGTACAAACGGGATATACCTAAACGTTTAACGGATTCTTCAAACTTTATCTAACAGTCCACATGATCTTATAACTTTAAATTTTGGTTACAAAAATGTACTAAATTACCATGACTTCAATAACAGTGAACAGAACCAAATCAACCAGAGAAGAAAGCAGTAGAATCAGTGTCAAAGCTGGCCATAAAATGTTCGCAAACGACAATAGAGCATGAAATTAGATTGTCATGCAAAGGACATACAGTCAGAATAAGTGCATATACTATTAAGTTTCTACAGTATCTGACAATTATAGATCATTGCACCCCACGGACCAAACTAATTGGGTGTAACCTTCGTGAATAATCCTTTTCTACTAGATTTTATAAATTGATGCGCACAAGTTAAAATGCAGTGATCGCACCAAGAGTGTTTGACTCACCAGAATTGGCTTCTACATCAGTATTCATGGAATCCTTGGATGTCATTAGTGATAACTAATTCTGGTGAGTCAATGACTAGCGATGCATAGTTTATGAGGTTTACAAATGGAATTTCCAGTAGTCGAACCACCCCATCAAGCATAAAACATAAAACTAAAAAGATGCAACAAACATCACTGTTGAGAAGCTTCAACAACAGGCACGAATAACAATCCAAACAACATGAAACAAAAGATCAGATATTAATTGCAATATATAACCCCAAAAAATTACCGAAGGAATACATACATTGAACAAAATAGCAGCCGATAAGAAGTATACCATTTGTATTGAATCTGAACTTTGAGTTCTACACAAAAATCATAGAGCAAACAGACGCACTTGTAAGTTATGAAGTGCTTAAAATGCCAAATGAAGGCAAACTGAACAGCAGTACAGCAACAAATAACGCTGGTCAAACAAAGTCTGAGACTCCCAAGTTCGAAAGAAACAAATCTGGAACTCAGGCGATGGAGGAAGGAAGAACGATTAGCGTTTTCGAAAAAGGGGGGAGGTCCGACTCTTCTTCTTCACAGCGACGGCTCGGAGGGAGTGAGAGTATGGGTGGCTGCTTGAGGGAAGAAGTGGCTGGCTACTGTTGTTATTCTCTGTGTATGTGTGTGGTTGAGTTATGGTGGTAGAAGGTCAATGGGTCAGTGTGTTTAGGGAAGGGGAGGGGGCCTCGCCTCTGTTAGCAAGGGATATTAGGTCTAGGGGGTTCTGATTTGGGAAGACCCAGGAAGAAAGGAAAAAACGGCGGATCCCATAGAGATTAGCCCCTCCTCATTTTTAGGTCTAGGTTATTTTTTAATAGGGGAGAAAACGGGTGGGTCGGGTAGGCAGGTCGCGAGTTCTGGATCGTTGGGTTTGGGGCGGAATTTGGTATAATGGGCCACTGGTTTTGGTCCAATTTGGACACCCCTCTTTTCTCATTCTTTTAGCCACTTTAGGCTCAAATTTTAATTCAAATCTCATTTTTGGTAGCCTATTTATTTATTTTACCTAATTGATGGACTAATGCAACTAATTAATTAACCTACGAATGCAATTTTGATTTTTAGAAGATGAATTTAACAAATGTAACTAAATCCTAAAAATGTAGTTTAAAATCTAACATGCTATGAAATCAAGGCTCGAACCTTTTTTATGACTTTTTGTGAATTTTAAAGCTATTAAACATGCATGAAATGCAACTCAATAAAGAAAATTCCTAAAAAAATATTTTTGATTATTTTTAGGAGTAATTTCCATACGGGGCAAAAGTTGGGTGTTCACGCTCGCTGTGAAGAGACCAACCTAGTGCTAAATTGGGAAAAATGCCACTTTATGGTGAAAGAAGGAATAGTGTTGGGCCACAAGAACTCGAGGAATGGTATTGAAGTGGACAAAGCGAAGATTGAAGTGATTTCCAAATTGCCACCTCCAACTTCGGTTAAGGGAGTCCGGAGCTTCCTTGGGCACGCCGGGTTCTACCGGCGTTTCATTAAGGACTTCTCTAAGGTGGTCAATCCTTTGAGAAAATTGTTAGAGAAAGATGCTAAATTTCACTTCGATGAGAATTGCATGAATGCCTTTGAATTGTTGAAGCACAAGCTTACCACAACTCCTATCATCACCGTGCCCGATTGGAGCTCTCCTTTTGAGCTTATGTGTGACTCTAGTGATGTGGCTGTGGCGGCGGTGTTGGGCAAGAGGGTGAACAAGATCTTTCACCCTATCTACAATGTCACCGAGAAGGAGTTATTGGCCATAGTCTTTGCGATGGAGAAATTCTGTCCTTATTTCATGGGTTCCAAGGTCATAGTTCACACTGACCATGAGGCACTCCGGTATGTCATGGCCAAAAAGGACTCCAAAGCGAGACTCATGCGGTGGGTGTTGTTACTTTAAGAGTTCGACTTGGAGATTGTTGATCGAAAAGGAAGTAAAAACCAAGTGGCTGACCATCTCTCTTGATTAGAGGAGCAAGGTCGACCTTGTGATGAGCTTGAAATTAATGATAGTTTCCCCGATGAACAACTTCTTTCTATGTCAATGCAACAAATGTCATGGTTCACAGACATTGCCAACTATCTTGTCAAGGGTGTTGTTCTTCTTGAGCTCTCTTCTAACCAAAGGAAGAATCTTAGGAGGGATAGCATGGATTTCTATTGGGATGAACCATACTTATTCAAGATTTTCACTGACGGGGTCATCCGACGATGTGTACCGGAAGAAGAACAAAGGTCGATTCTTGAGTGTTGCCACTTCTCACCTTATGGTGGTCTTCATGGAGGGGCAAGAACTGCTTCAAAGGTGTTGAGTTGTGGTTTCTTTTGGACTGCATTGTACAAAGATGCCAGTGACTTAGTCAAGAGATGTGATGAATGTCAGAGGGCCGGGAGAATTTCAAAGAAAAATGAGATGCCTCTCAATACTATTCTCGAAGTGGATATTTTTTATGTATGGGGTATTGATTTCATGGGCCCGTTTGTTAGCTCTTGTGGGAACACATACATTCTCGTGGCGGTGGATTATGTCTCTAAATGGGTTGAAGAAGTGGCTTTACCCAACAATGAGGCCCGGAGTGTTATTGCATTTCTCAAGAAGAGCGGTTTTACAAGGTTTGGCACGCCTCGTGCAATCATTAGTGATGGAGGGTCGCATTTCTGTATAAAGCTTTTGACACCCTGCTTGCAAAGTATGGTGTCAATCACAAAGTTACCACTCCCTATCATCCCCGGGTGAGTGGCCAAGTTGAAGTCTCAAACAGGGAAATAAAGAGTATATTGTCAAAGACGATCAATGCAAATAGGATCGATTGGTCAAAGAAGTTGGATGACGCTCTATGGGCTTATAGGACTGCCTACAAGACCCCGATCGGTATGTCTCTGTACTGATTGGTGTTGGGGAAAGCTTTCCATCTACCGGTTGAGTTAGAGCACAAGGCCATGTGGGCCTTAAGAAAGTTGAATCTTGAATGGGATGTGGCAGCCAATCTTCGTGTGGAGCAGCTTCATGAACTTGACGAATTCAGATTCCATGCCTACTCCAGTTCGTCCTTGTACAAGGAAAAAATGAAGTACCTTCATGATAAGTATGCTCGTGGAAAGGAGTTCAAAGTAGGTGACTTGGTTCTCTTGTTCAACTCTCGGTTATGTCTATTTTCGGGAAAGCTTAAGTCAAAATGGAGCGGACCTTTTGTAGTTGTGTTTGTGACTCGTTTTGGTGCACTTGATCTAAAGAACAAAAGTGGGGAGATTTTCAGAGTTAATGGGCACGGGGTCAAGCACTACTTGGGCAAAATTGATGACAACCATGTGGTGGCACTTCTCCATCTCAAGTGAACATGGTAACATGCGTCGTGCCGCGACGTTAAATCAGACGCTTCTTGGGAGGCAACCCACGTGTCTTTATTTTTGTTTTTCTTTGATTTTCTTGGTAGAATAGGACTCATTTATACTAACTGGTGTTGGGATGTTGTAGGATTATTTTGATGCAGGGCAAAAAACTAAGTGTAGAAATTCCAGCTCTCTGAAGTTTGCAGTGCGGACCGCGGTCAGTTTTGTGCGGCCCGCGGAGCCATCTCACAAGAAAATGGGTCTCTGAAGTTTGCCAATGCGAACCACAGTCAATATTGTGCGGTTCGCGGTGGTATCTCATCCAAAAGTCATTCTCTGAAGTTGCGTACCATTTTACGCGGACCACGGTGGACCACTGCGGCCGCGGTTGATTTTACGCGGACCGCAGTGGCCAATTGCCCAGTAAGCTAAAGGACCGCGGACCTTGGTCATTTTTACGCGGTCTGCGGTGGGTAGGTACAATGGGTTCCAGGACCAACTCTATAAATAGGGTCTCAAGGCTTCATTTTACACTTTACGCTCTTTGACTCTCTACACTATAATTTTAACTGTGCATCACCCTGTTAAGTTCAAGTGCTCATTGTATTCATCTCATCTTCATCCCACATCTAGTAAGTACAATTTTGATTTCATAACTTCTTAATTTGTATTATTTTCTTGTTTATTTGGTACATTTTCTTCTTCTTTTCTCCCTTTTTCTTATTTCAGCCATTAATCATGTGTAGGGTTTGTTCATAATGCTCAATTTAGACCCATTGTGGCTAATTTCACTGATTAAACACTTAGGGTTTCAACAAAATGCGCATTTGAACTTGAATTAACTGTAAAAATTGGAACCCTAGGTTTTTGGAATTAGTGCGGTCCGCGATGCTTTTATGCGGACCGCGGTTCTTTAACTATCAAGTCTCATCTGATGACCGCGGACCGCGATGCCTTTTTGTGCGGTTCGCGGTGGCCCAGTGCGGACCGCAGTCGTTTTTATGCGGTCCGCGGTGCTTAACTTCAAAGAAGTGGGTAGTCTGAACCCCACTTCTCCACGGACCGCGGTCGTCTCTGTGTTGTCCGCGATGCCTGAGGGCGGACCGCGGTCGCTTTTACGCGGTCCGCAGTGACCATCTTCAGAGAGTTGGGTATTCTGAACTCACCTCACCGCTGACCGCGGTCTTTTTTGTGCGGTCCACGGTCCCAGCTTCTGCAACTCAGTTCTCTGTATCTGATTCTTCTTTCTTCTCCAATCTATGCACTGCTGGGTACTAACAAGCTTTAAATGAATTCGACTTGCAGATTATGGTCCAATCAAGAGAAGGTGGTCGAAAACCAAGTGGAAAGGGAGAGTCTTCCCAGGGGAAAA
The DNA here is from genome assembly GCA_005239495.1 of Nicotiana undulata. Classification (NCBI taxonomy): domain Eukaryota; kingdom Viridiplantae; phylum Streptophyta; class Magnoliopsida; order Solanales; family Solanaceae; genus Nicotiana; species Nicotiana undulata. The sequence goes on from ML269063.1 coordinate 7,429, forward strand.
GCCAAGTGACAATCAAACTGGCCCCCAAAGTCCGTCAAGCTATGAAAGAGACAAGAAAAGCAATCCGGGCCATGGATAGAGCTGCTTCCCAATCGGGAAGTGAGTATGTACCCTCCGGAGGAGAGTCTTCAGAATCCATATCAGAGCACTACCCAGACTTTCTGGAGAGGTTTAGGTTGACCAATGAGCCCTCTAACTGTCCTCCTGCCCAAGCATCCGCCCATTCGGAGTCGTCCGAAGGCTCAGCTGCAGGGAGTGCCCATGAATACTCCACCTCACCTACAACATCTCTATCAAGTGAGCACTCCGAAGAAGAGGAAGCAGGGGATGAGACCCAAACAGGGGGTGAACCCCGAGTAGGGGGGTTGAAAGAACAAGAAAACCGGAAGCATGGCAAGATCGCTTTGTGAGTGAACTGGCATTTCATAAATATCGGGAATGGTGGCCCGAGAGGAATTTGATCCTAGAGCGTAAATTCATCACCAAGGAGATTTTTCCACTCAACCCCAATGTACAAAGACAGTTCAGGGAGAGAAAGGGCTAGGAGTACTTCACTTGCTATTTGCTGGATGCCAATGAACACCTTGTCAAGGAGTTCTACACTAATTTGGCGTATCTGAAAAAGGACTCCAAGGCTACTAAAGTGCGAAATCTGACTATACCTTTTGATGGGGAGGAAATAAACAACTACCTAGGGTTCGATGATGAGGATGAGTCGGAGTACTTGGAGACATTGAGAGCGGGGGATGAGGCCCGTGCATGGCTGGCGGAGCACTTGGCAATACCAGAAACCCCAGACTGGTTGCAAGCAGGGAAAGTAATTCTGAGGAGGGCATTAAATTTTGAGGCCAAGGGTTGGGAGACGTTTGTGTGTAGTAGGCTCGACCCCACCTTCCATGAAAATTCTCTTCCTCTCAGGCGAGCTGTGCTGATTGCTTCTATCATGGCAGGGATCCCGATCAATGTCGGGAATGTGATGTCAAGGGTTATCAATCGGGTGGTGAATGAAGGTGATAGAGCCTATCCCTTATCTAATTTCTTGACCATGTACCTTGAAGATCAGAAAGTAGAAAAGAGGAAGTTTGATGTAAAATTGAAGCCAAAGGCTCCGTTCTTCTGGTACAACCTTCAGGGTGATGACAACCCCAAAAGCAGAGGCTTCAAAGGTAAATCCATTGCTTCCACTGGCCAGTCTGAAGAGCCGTGGTTGTAGTGGAATCTTCTCAGCCCGAGTCTGCCATCCCAGACATTGCTCCAGGCCCCTCCACTTCAGCAGCCCTAGGCATTCCTGCGTCACGGGCATATCCTATGACTGCCCACAGACTGAGCCAGTCCCTTGCCAGTATCAACAACTGGATGCAGGCAGCTACTTCTAAGGTGTCTGTACTTTTTACGTCTGTGGCAGCCCAAGATGCACCTCCCCCACCACAGGTTCCCCAGTCCGTTGAGGATACTCTCAAGGAACTTCTGTCCAACCAGAAGAAAATCCTTGATAACCAGAAGTTGATCCTAGAAGCTGTTGGTTCTCACGGGAAGGCACTAAAGGATCTTACAAAGGAGACCAAGAGGCTGAAGAAAACCCGTGCATCCAAGGAGTCCCCGAAGAAGTTAAGCAAAGAGGTAGATAAGGTAAAGGAGGACCACCTGCCATTGGATTCGCTACTTCAAGACCCCGCTGCCCAGACTAAGCTAGAGCCGGAGGTAGAGAGGCCAGCAAAGAGGAGGAGAGTGCTGCCACAGACATATGGCATTGTGATAGAGTTGGCAGACCCCCAGTACAGGCCCAGGCCACAGAGGAGATCCCAGTCCAGTCAGAGACATAGGGTTCTGGGGACCAGTCACAGGTTCCCACACAGTCCACAAACTCGGGACCCACACTAAGTATCCCACACAGACGGAGGGCCTATATGGAGTTTCTCTTTACTCTCTTTCTCCTTATTTTTTTTTTGGAGCTTATTTTGCTAGTTAGCATTGAGGACAATGCTAGCTTTCATTTGGGGGAGTAGCCCTATTTTTTGATTTGGATGACTTTATAAATCAGATACTATTTTTATTATGCTTTCTTTTTATTTTGGTATGTACATAAACTTCACTATTCTAGTACTTTTCGTATTTTTGAACTTTTTAGTCTGTATATAAAGTTACTTTCTAATGTATATATTCATTCCCCCATATGTATATTCGATTAATTCCCCTATTGTATATATTCATTCTACTTTACACATTTTTCCTTTTTATAGTTTCTTATTTTATTTTTGTATATTCTTGTTTTGAGTTTTTCGCGTGCAATAAGCCTTTGGTTTTCTTAATGCCACGGTTCTTTTCAAAGGTGGAATTTGTGTGAACCGGGTGGATCTTCCCGAGGATGGATGGTGTGACAACTTTCTTAAGGGTTTGAGTCTGTTTTTTCCTTTTGCTTTTTGTGTAAATAGTAGTTGGTAAGAAATGGTACCTCTAGCAAAGCTTCACTTGGGCCTAACACATCTGCCTTTGATCCTATGGTCAAAAAACAAATTGTTGTGTTTAGGATGGTGAAAGTCGTGATCTTGAGACTCTTGTGTTGGCCGATAATCATCAAGTGGTTTTTCGGGACCATTGTGTTGCTCAGATCATAGCTAAGGTCGTTGTGGGCCCCCGACTCTGTCTCTTTAGCAATCCCATATCTTGAGTGGTGAGAATTTTAATCGCAAGTCCAAGTTCCGTGCCATAAGTCTAGAACTTGCCTTGAATGTTTGTCTAGGCGAAATCCTATGTGTAGTTTGACTTGATATGTGATTATAGGCTCTCCTTGATCCAAACAGTGACTTGAACATTTCCATAGCCTACCAATGACAATTTTCCTAGTCAACCCTTTTGAGCCTTAGATTTTTTTCTTTCAAACCATGATACAAGCCTTTACCAATTTTAACCCTCTCTTGGCACCCCTTCTTCCCTTAGCACAAGGCAAAAACGTAAGTTTGGGGGAGAGACGAGGAATGCAACAAAGTGAAAAAGAACGTAAAAAAGGGGAAGAAAAGGAAAGGCAATGAAAAAGAAAAAAAAAAGAATCAAAAGCCAAAAAGAATGAACAAGTTAGAAGAAATAACATGGAATCAATGAAAAGAAAGAAATTAAAGGTGTGGAATGTTTAGAAAGGAGAAAAATGATTGAATTGAACAAGAAGGAGTGACAGTGTGTCTCTCTAACCCCTCAAAAAAATCTAAATGATCAAGAAGTCAAGAGAATGTAAAACAAATGAAGTGCTTAAAGGAAGATAGAACTCACTTTGACCAAATATTTCCTACCTTAAACCAAAATCCTTCATCATGTAGCCACAAAAGTCCTATATGATCTTGAGTTGAATGAAGCTTACATTAGTGGAGACTCACATAAGGGGAAAGCCTTTGGTACTTTGAGCCGGACTTGAGTCTTTTCTTTAAGAGAGATGAGTGAACTCCCATTATCCTCGTTCTGAGTGGTACAATCTTAAAGTGAGGTTTGCTTAGGGAGAGTTGAAGAGTATGAGTTTGGGTTCAACAATGACCAAAGTAACAGTAAGAGTTTCGCTGATGAGTCGAGTCAACTCTTGATGCTCTTGTGTCGCACTGAAATCCATGGTTTTAAAAGGGTCAAATGTTGTTAATGATTCATTTGCATTGAGGGAAAATTGTTGGTCCCAATTGATGCTAGAAGAGGTCACCTTAGGACATCTGAATTTTCTTGGATTTACTCAAAAAGGGGTGGGGATTATTTTGTTTGCTTGAGGACAAGCAAAAGCTTAAGTTTGGGGGAGTTGATAACTAGGGATTTTACCTTGTTTTGCACTCTATCTTGCTTAAGTTTTGGATGCAATTGTACACAAAATAGTCCCAAAGGATTGCGTGTTGTGCTTGTTGCAGGGTTTAGTCTAAAATGATGACAAATAGTCAAAGACCTGCTCAAAAAGTAGTGAAACTTGCACAAGTACCAAGAACAAGTAAAAGCCAAGTTCAAATTGACCACCGCGGTCCGCGGACCTGTTCATGCGGTCTGCGGTCATGTTTATGCGGTCCGCGGTGGTGAGATTCAGAGACATGTTTTTGAAGGCAAGATCACCGCGGACCGCGGTCCAGTTTATGCGGTCCGCGGTCAAGAGGTTCAGAGATCCCAAATGTTGAAGGCTAGAAGACCTCTGCGGACCGCAGTCCTTTCTTCGCGGTCTGCGTTGAAGCCACCGCGGCCGCGGTCCATTTTATGCGGACCGCGGTGGCCAAGCTCAGAGCCCAAGTTTGAGAAGCCAAAAAGCCTCACCGCGGCCGCGTTCCATTTTGTGTGGTCCGCAGTGACCCCACAGGGGCATTTTTGTCCGGAATTTTCAGCTGAGCATAAATAGTTTCTTTTCTTATTTTTTTAAGTTAAGCTTTGTATCAGACATATTTTGGGAGCTCGTGGGCATTTTTCTACAACAAGTTTTTGTAATTTTAGCTAGATTTCAACACTAAATCCTTTAGTTTTATTTTATAATTCAATTACATTGGTCTTGCTTCATCTATTTCTTTGATTTCTTCATTGATTATGAGTAGCTAAACCCATTAGCTAGGGTTGTGGCTCAATCCTAGTGTGGGTAGTTAATGGGTTCTTTAAATTAAGGCTTAGATGTTTATTGGTGATGGATATTTGGGTTGATTTGTGGTTTTCTTGCTAAAATTAGTGGTTGCAAACACTAATTGGTGTTCAATTGACTTGGGTCCTTCTTGAGAAAGAGGACTTGAGTCTAGAAAACCAACCTAACATGGAATTGGGACGAAATCATGAGAATTGATAGTCCCAATTAACGGGTTAAACCTCGAGAGAGTAAAACCCTACTTGAGCCTAACTTGCTTGTGCAAATTTGATACCCAATTGACCTTGAGAAGGGTAATTAGGGAAATTCCACTCAAACTACCGAGAGGTATAGAGTGGGTAAATTTGGGCATTGGCTATATCATAATTCCCTGAATAACATCTTTGCTTTAGAAATTCGAACCCGTTTACTCGCCTAGGTGAAAGTCATAACCCTAGTGCCTTTATCCAATTAGAAAACAACCCAGAAAGACAATAGTTAGCTTAATTGCAATTATAGTAGCCTAAATCATAGTTATAATATAAAACCCAAAATTATGAGAAGTGTAATCAAGAACACGAAACACTAGTAGATCACCTAGAAACTCAACTCCAAAACATAACTCTCTGTGGAATCGATCCCGACCTTTCGGGTAAAAGCTGCACCGACCCTCATCTTGCTACTTTAATAGTAGTGTGGGTGAGAGCCGATCACTTTTTGGCGTTGTTGCCGGGGACTTATACGGTGTTGACTATCTACGTGAATAGTAGTGTTAAGTGTTTTTATTTCCTTCTGTTTTATCGTTTTATTTGAATATATTCAGGTGCAAATGGTGGATCCCTTAGGAAACGTTATTGCGGGGGAGGAGGTATTTGATAACCAAGAAAATGAAATCAACCAAGTACCACTTCAAAGAAGGGGCCGACATGCCAATATTCAAAGGGAGATTCCAAACCCTCCCCCGCCACCAGCTGCCAGAGCCACCCATCGGGTCCTTCCAAACGAGGGGTATGTTAGTGCCATTGTCCCGCCGATTATTCGGGTGGGAAATTTCCAAATTACCAATGTGATGCTGACACTCTTAGAGCCGCGGGGTTATTTCACCGGAGCCGCACATCAAAATGCTTACAAAAGTCTTAAGGGTTTCGTTTATACCTGCTCGGGTAGTAAACAAACGAATATCTCGAGTTTCATCTGGACTTACTATTGTTTTTCACATCACCCATTAGACTAATGTTCTTATACTTGAGGATCCTTCCCTTTTTCTGTTGGGATCTAAATAACTTTCCTTATTGTCTGCAATTCTTTGCGCTCTACGTCAATGACGACTCATCTGTCTTAAAAGAAATTGGAATGTCTAACCCCAAATTTTCTATACACTTCAAAATCATTTCCGACTATAAATATCTGGAGTAACACCTAGTCACATAATCTAAGGGGGAATTGTCATATCTTTCATCTCACAATAATAGCCACTTCTTATACAAATTCACTAACATAGTACTTTCTAGTTCTGATTTGAATAAATCTAAACAACTTGAAATCATTCCTTGAAATTCAATATCGACTGCTCTTGGTTCTCATTTTGTACATCATGTCTTCTTAGTCATATACATGAGTTGTACGAGATCACATCTTTGGTAATAACAAACGTTTATGACTCCTAGGTATTTTACCCTTAGGCTCTTTTCTGTCCAAAACTATAGTGATCAATTCTATGCCCGTTGCGGTTGAATTCTTAACCTAATACATCGTGAGGTCTGACATACAGATACACTGCCATACACATCTGATAAATCACTTCATGCACCATCCGGTGAGTCTTGGGTCTTAATCCCTAAAACATGCAAAGATTTTGCTATAATCACTGTTACTTATATTTTCTTTGACAACCCATATACATCACTGTACACTCACAAGTCACCAGAAATTTTGATACACTGAAAATTGGATATTTGGTAAACATATAACTGAATACTGGCGTACTGAATAACCATAAACTTGCTAGCTGAAAGATTATATAACTGGTAACTGAGGTAAACCGATAACCATAAGACATGATAACTACTTTTGTACTTTTTGATAAGGTTATGCTCTAATCTGTACTACTATCCATTGCATCCCACTTTTAACATCATCTCATGTCTCATTTGTTACCAACCTATACTCCATAATCCATAATTATACCCCAATGGGAAATCATTATCTCTAGAAGCTAGGGTTTTTCTTGCCCGCCGCTTGAGCATTAGATACGTATGGAATTAGATAGGAACAGAAGGTTAACTGTTGCTCTAAGCTTCATGACACGATCTAGAGTAGAAAGAAGTGAGACAATCCTGGATGTCTTGGCAGTTAACCATTTATATGAGTGGCCAGCACACACATATAAAGGAAACTCCACGGGACATGGCTTCAAAGACTCCCTAGGACTCTTGAACCTAGTGCTATGATACCAAGCTTTGTCACGCCCCGAACCTGGGCCTGGACATAACACGACACTCGGTGCCTGACTACATGTGACCGAGCGAACCAACTGGATGGATGAATCAACATGTGATATCATAACATACTGAATGTTTAAGATAAACTAACACATGCTGATATACTGAAAGTCTGGATGATATAAATTAAAGTGCGGAAATACTAATACAATTCTAAAACATATTTTTAGCCAACATAGCTTAATTTAAAAAGCATGTGACTCTGTCTAGATGTTACTCTAGTTTATGAAGCCTCTAATGAAGTACTGAAAACACTGGCTGTCTAAAAATACTGAAGACTCTAAGGTAATGATAATTCCCCGAAAGAACTGGGGATCACCAAATAGCTAGTACGAGAATCCTAGCGCTCTGAATCGTCAACCTGTAAATCATTACCTGCATCGTGAGATGCAGGCTCTGGGAAAAAGGGACGTCAGTACATTTGAATTGCACTGGTATGTAAAACAACTGAAAGAAAGAATTATAAATACTGAAACTTAAATTAAGTTGATAACTGAGAATTAATAATTGATAACTGAAATGATAACTATTGAAACTGAAACTGAAACTGAATTGATAACTAAAAAAGTAACTAATAGTTGAACTAAAGGAAGTAAGGATATGAATACTCCCTCTTCTGAATGATGAACAACCTGTTTATATGAATATTAAACTGCGGCCTCAGGCCTAATATATATGTGCATAAACTGTGGCCTCGGGCCCAAGTATACGTATACATCACTGCGACCTCAGGTCCAAATATGCATAAAGCATAAACTGCGGCCTCGGGCCCAAATACAGGTGTTCAACATTCAGGAACTTAGAATCAGGAACTGAGAATCATACTGCATTACATCATACTTAAATACTGAACGATAAAGAGTTATATCATACCAGAATAATGAATAAGACTAGACTGAGATGTGTATTCATGATAAGATGATTTGTCATAGCTGAAACTCATAGAATATTGAATGACTATGAAACTATTCCATCTAGAGAATAGAAGTTCTACGATTATTCATGGAACTAAGGCATAATTACTTTATGAGGAAACTAGTAATAGTCATAGTTAATAGGACGTAGGGAGAATCATAGACATTCCCAAACGTGAAGAGTTAGCCTCACATACCTTAACTTCCTGCTTTTGAGCATAATACAAAATTCCCCAACCCTTTCAACTTTAATCTATATAAATACAAGTCAAAGGGATTCCAAATTAGCAACAATAGTCATATTTTGGTTACTTACGCATTTTATCAAACACTTGGTGACAGAGATTCATAGCCCTTATTAATGGTGTTTCTACACACAATAACCCATTCTCTTGCTCCTAAATAAATTCTAAAGTCTCAAATGGTTATAATCAACATCATTCTTTATCACCCATAAGGTAAACAATAACCTTAACCAATAATCAACAATCAACACCAGACATACAACCGTTCCCGCTTTTCTATCAAACCCATCAACTCATATATCATTAACTAGGGTCTATATATCATTCAACCAATGCTAGAATCAACTAGAGGGTGAAGACATTACCTCTTTGAAGTTCAATCCCCTTGAATTCGAGTTCTAGGGTTCCTTCTCTCAACAATGATGTCCCAATAGAATATCTAATGATATGAGAGTTTTAACCATGTTAATAAGATACTGGTAAATTAAAATTAACTTAGAATCACCATTAGAACTTACCTTGGATGGTGGAGGGACCCTTAAGGAGTTAGGTTTTTGAGAGCTCCACTTTCTAGAGCAAGTTTTTTATGTTTTTGGGTTGTGCCGGACGAAATTGGGCTTTCAAAATGACTCCCCAAGTCCGCCCCCGCACACTTGTAGGACTGACCACGGTCCTGACCACGGTAAATGGCAGGAACACTGCCGCATAACCGCGGTCGCGGTCCGTGGCGCGGTGGTTGCAGACTGTTCTTTAAAACGCACATAACATTTTGCACAAAGATCTGTTCATGCTTCATATTATATAGTTGGAAAGATATTTCAACGGCCTACAACTTTGGTGTTTTAAGTTTTCCCAAATTCCTTATACAGTTTCACTTAATCTTGCTGGAAGACGGACCTTCTGCAAACTTAGTCGATTTTGTCGAATCTTATGCACCTCACTTTTCATCTTGATTTTGAAACAACTATTTTCACCCATACTCATACCTATAGGACTTCATATGTATATTATATCAAATTAATACCCATTTAACATATCCATACCTAATCTGAATCCACGGAGTGTTACACATGCAATCATTTTATATGTTTTTCTTGGGGGTTTGGGTGGTTGAAAATGTGGGTGTAGGTTCTTTTGGTGGTGAGTATGGGTTCTCAGAGGTTTTGGGATTCTCATGGGTGTTTGTCATTTGATCAGTTCAGAAACTTGAGAGAAATAAAGAGAGTTCTGAGGTTTTTGAGATTTTAATCTTTCGAAAAAATTTGAGATATGAGGATAAGATCAGACCAATTTAAAGAGGGAAAAGTTAAGTGTATAACGACACCTTTTTGAAGTCTAGAAGTGTAATCACACTGGAAGTTTCAGTTTGAAAAGACGTTCGACTCTTCCCCATATATTTCGGTAATTATGGCGTGTGGGACTCTTGATGAAACTGGTTCGTTTGTCACTAATTGGTTCAAAAGTAGTTTGGGATAAAGTGGGACTCTTTGCGGAGTGTAGAATACATACCTTATAAGCTCGATGAACCAGGTTCTTCACTGAAATTTCTCTTGTGTAAGACTGATTTTTTCCAAATAAAAAATAAGGATAACATCATTATACATCAGTGAGATACTTTAGCACATGTCACAAGAGTATACTAATAAAAACATGAGACTGAGCAATATCTAATCTAATTATTCACAAAATTCATAAATTATCTCACCAATCATTGAGTTAGAACCGGTTTCTTTTAGGTGATCTTAATCATCCCTAATTCTAACATGTTCCTTTCAAAGGGATCCCTACTCAAAGATTTTGTGATGATTTCAGCAATTTCCTTATCGGTAGCACAAAATTCCATAGTGATCATCACCTCTCAAAATTATCCCTTTGAAAATGATGCCCAACATCTATGTGCTTAGTTCTTTGGGATGGACTGGGATCCGGTCATACTAATTGCACTAGTGTTATCACGAAAGACGACGATACAACTCAGCTTCAGCAGTAGAGAAAGCCATAGAGTTTTGCTTTTTTGTGGCCCAAGATACAAGACATGAGCCAAGAAAGTGTGTCATACGTGAAGTGCTCTTTCTATCCACAAGAAAACCTGCATAATCAACATCAGCATATCCCACTAAATCAAAATTACTACCTTTTGGATAACATAAGCAAAGATCAGTTGTGCCTTTTAAGTATCTCAAGATATTCTTGACAACCTTCAAGTGAGACTCCTTTAGATTTTCCTGAAATCTAGCACAAAGGCCTACACTGAAAATAATGTCAGGTCTACTAGCCGTGAGATATAACAAAGAGCCAATCATTATACATCTTCTGATCAACAGATGAACCAGGTTCATCCAAATCCAATTTCGTGGATGATGCAGTATGAGTGTCAATTTCTTTGGATGTTCCATCCTGGTTTTGTTACCGGGGAATAGGTTCATGGACAGGCTCCCTCGAGGTTTGAGGATCAATTCCTTTCTAGTTAGTACTCAGTTCCCCCTATCAGGTTGCCCTAGATAGAATCACATGTTCCATCACATGTTCCTTCCTGTGATGCACACTCAGAAAGAATGTTAGTTTCAAAAATAACATGCACACTTTCTTCTAGACACATAGTTATTTTGTTATATATCTTATAAGCTTTACTCTGTAAAAAATATCCCGAGAATACTTTATCACTTTTGGGATCAAACTTACCTAGGGAGTCTTTTCCTTTATTGTGCACAAAGCACTAGCATCCAAATGCCCTAAGATGAGATATATTTGGTTTTCTCCCTTCAAGTAACTCATAGGGAGTCTTCTCAACATGATGTCTAGTCATGTACCTATTTATGATGTAGCATGCAGTGTTCACAACTTCTGCCCAGAAGTTATGGGGAAATTTACTAGCAAGTAGCATAGTCCTAGCCATTTCCTCCAATGTCCTATTTTTTCTTTCAACTACTCCATTTTGTTGTGGAGTCCTAGGAGCAGAAAAATTACGGTATATTCCATGCTCATCACAAGCACCATAACATATCTCTTACCACCTCTTCTCAATGTTCTCGTTAGTCTACAAATATCCATATGGACCAGTTTCATCGTCTTGGTAGTACTTACCATTTTCTTGCTTTCTAAAAGAGGATCTTACATGCTTCCCCCTTGCACAAGTCTCACAAACTTTATATTCCTTGAACTTAATGTTAGGCATCCCTATCACCAAGTCCTTGGAGACTAGTTTGTTGAGTTTTCTTAGACTGGCATGTCCAAGTCTCTTGTGCCAAAGGAGAGGATCATTATCCAACACACTTTAGCAAGTGAGTTCATTATCTGAAAGTGTGGACAATCCACAACATATATGTTGTTCACTCTTTTTCCCTGCAAAACTATCTTGTCGTGGTAAGATTAATCACAAAGCATTTTGTAGAGGTGAAGGCTACCATGTTACCTCTATCACATAATTGTGATACATTTATTAAGGTGTACTTCAGTCCATCTATCAAGTAGATATTCTCAATAGAGTGAGAACCAGTCTTACCTACCTTTCCAACCCCAATGATCTCACCTTTTTTCCATTTAAAAAGGAGACATTACCTCGTTTAAGGTCCTCAAGTGAAAGGAACTGGTTCTTTCTTCCTGTCATGTACTTTGAGCAGCCACTATCCATGTACCATATTTGGTTGCTCCCCTTCACTTGGACCTGCAAAAAGAAATCAGGGGTTAGTCTTAGGAACCAAACTAGTTTGGGTCCCTTTCTATAGGAAAAATGATAAATCACATTCTTTTTAGCCCAATTTGGCAGCCTATTGTTCCCTTAAGTAAATTTTTTGTTCTTTTGAATTTCCTTCTATTTTGCAGTGCATTGCTTTTATAGTGACATGCGTTACCACAGTGTGTGCAAATCTTGTTCTCGGAGAGTGTGAGGTACTTGCTTTTGGGATCCCACTTAGGTGCAGAGTTCCCAAAGCCAAGTCCTCTTTTGTTACTACTATGATGTTCTTGTAGCCATGAAAGTGCATCAGAGGACTTGTTCCATTTACAAGTTCTATCTTGCTCATGCTTGACCTTATTCATATCCTCTATTAAGACTCTTACCTATTTATCCCTCTTATATAACTCATTTTTTACCTTTCCTAAATCTTTTTCTAGTGTAAGTTGTGTGACACTAGCTATTTCTTTACCTGTTCCTAACTTCAAATTTCAGATTATCAGATCTAAGTTCTAAGACAGTTGTGTCAAGTGCATGAACCAGGTTGTTCAAAATAGTATTTTCTTTTTCAGTTTCACAAGCCCTAATTTCCAAGTTTTTGCACTTTGCTTTTAAAAAATTACATTTGGCAACTGTTCTTTTTCATAATTCATATTCTTAGATTCATCAATTAAAGTTAGCAATAGTTCTGATAGTCTATCTTTAGAAAGGATTTTAACTTTATCCTTTAGGTTTAGAAGACTTATTTCAGATTATTCATCAGGTTCATATTCAGATTCTTGAATTGCTATAAGATCTCGTTCAGTATCATCATCAATGTCCTCATCTGAACATTCTTCCCAGGCATCAACCATTGCTTTGGATGGCCCTTTGTTGTATTTCTTCTTATCATGAACATGATCCTTCTTTATGTTTCTTCTTTTAGGTCTCTCCTTAATCCATTCGACTTCCCACATAGTACAGTTCCTTATCATGTGGTTCTTTTTACAACATTTGAAGCATCCATTAGTGATCTACAAGTGATCACTTCTTCTCTCCTTCCATAAGCAATTGTAGTGATCATTGGACAGTGGTGGCTTAGTGGTGGATTGTCCTTCCCAGTTTCCAAGTGTTGCACTCATATTGATCTTATCCTAAGGTGTTATCCTCTTCAAGGATAACCCACTCTGATACCAATTGATGTTTTATACTTCAATACCACACAAGAGGGGGGGATAATTTGTGTGGTGCCTGATTTTCGCGGGCACTAGATTATCGAAGGACCTGGTTCTTCTATGTGTTCCTTACACTATAGTTGCAGAATAAATAATTCAAAAAGCAAAGAACACAAGGATTTTAATGTGGAAAATACCCGACTCAAAAGGTAAAAAAACCACGACTTACTACCCAGTAGGATTTTCCCCAAACACTTCACTACAACTCTGAGCAACCAATAAAGTTTACAAACTCTTGCAAACCTAAGGATTACCTCTAGCCCTTGTAGCAACCAGCCACATGCTGTTGTGACTACTTCAAGTTAACTCTAACTTGAACAATACACCTAGAGTTTACAACCTCTTGCAAACCTAAGGATTAACTATAACCCTTATAGCAACACGACACATGTTGTTGTGACTATTTCAAGTTAACTCTAACTTGAAAGATACAACTCAGGTACCTAGTATAATTTGCTTCTTAGAAAGCTGAAAGGTACAACTCAAAACACCAACTTCAAATTGAACTAGAAATAAAGAAAGACACATAAAACTCTTTATGGAGCTGGTTCTTCAATCTAGTTCGTGTAGCTTCAAGATCGCACTCTTAAATCTCACAAGAATTGCTCACAAAATGCCTTGCTATTTTGCTCTTAATCCGTGCTTAACTTTAGTATGTGTGCATCACCTGTAAAAGAGAACACAACTGATATATATATATATATATATATATA
>ML269063.1:21356-62655 GCA_005239495.1 Nicotiana undulata
CTCTCTCTCTCTCTCTCTCTCTCTCTCTATATATATATATATATATATATAGAGAGAGAGAGAGAGAGAGAGAGAGAGAGAGAGTAGTAAATAAAGATTAACTAAATTTCTAATGCTTTACTTTTCCATGGTGAAAGAGTTATAGTTATCTTCAACTTCCAACTCTTTCCTTATCTTGGATAGAGTTCTCTTCAAGTAAGGAGTCCTGCTCCTTATCAAATATGCAACATTTTCATTTAGAGAGTATCGGAATTAACCACTTATACTTATCCCTTTCACGTGTATTCCTTTTGCTTGATTTCCCCCGTCAACTGTGTACACTGTCTATGGATCTGGTTCATGCATGTGTTCCTTTGTTAATTATCAAAACCAAAACCACTCAGGTCAACAGGAGTCAGGGTCAACATTCAGGATTAGGTTCGAAGTCAAGGTGAGGTCGAGTTGGTGTAGGGGTCGAGGTTCAAAGATAGAGATTGGAGAAGGATTTAGATTCTAACCCTGGATCATAATTCTGACCCCAACGTCGGACCCTAAACTTTGAACTTGAAGAACCTGACCTTACCTGAATCTCAATCATGACTCTGAATCGCGATCCTGATTTCGTTTGCTAGCTCTGACCTCAACCTTTAAAACCGACTTGAACCCCAACTTCGATCCCTAAACCCAATCGTAAACCCGACCACAAAAACTAACCATGGTCCTAACCCTCAACCCCCGACCTGACCCCAACCCCTAATCTTGGTGCTCAACCCAGAACTAGGGGAAGGGGGCCGAAAGAGGAGTGGGTGGTGAGCCGGGGCAGATCGGTTGTTGGGGAGGGAGAGGCTGGCCGAGATAAGGAGTTGGAGGATGAGTGGTGGGTGTCGTGGTGGAAGTATATCGAGAGTTTGGGGGGCAAAGTGGCAAGGATATGTAGATTTAGGGGTGAAGGTAGGAGTTGGGAAGATTGAAAGAGAGGTTTGGCAACTGTTCTCCTCCCTCTAGATAGGAAAGTCATTTTCTTCATGAGTTCAAAAGGAAAAAAAATTTCAAAACATTAAAGGCGACGAAATATGAATAATTTTAAAAAATATTTATCTTCGTACCAAACATACCCTTAGTTCCAAAGAAACTTTGGTTTTCTAGAATAACCGTTGAGGCCCCCTCTTTAAAAAAATCCACATGGCGCTTACAAACCACACGGGGGAATAAACCGCACTAGGTAAGCCCTGTGCGACAGGCTCTACTCAAAAGGCATTAAAGGGAGAATCGATCCCAGGTCATCCGTATGGATAACCACCCTCCAAACCAACTGGACAATCTCGAAGGGTATTTCTTGTCAAGTTTGTTATGGCTAATATTTACTCCACCTATGTGAAGTTCGTTTAACTCGTTCCAAGTTCAAGTAACACATAATTTTGGCAACCTAAAATTTTTGCAGCATCATGAATCCTCCCAATATTATTGTAAATCATCGTCATTAACTAGCCCAACTTATTTAGGATTGCTGTATAACTGATTAGTTATTAATTTATTAATGACTATTTAGTTTTTTGCCCTCCCAGTAATGAACCTTGTTACATTTATTTGTGAAAATAACATGGGTAAGTCAGTTTTCGGACTGGTAATTGAAAAATAGCCAGCGTCTGTAAAACCATTGAAAAATAGTCACTATTTTGCTGCAATACGGAAAGTTCCAGCATAATATGCTGGAGATTGGTTCACCTGTGTATGAACTTCTAACATATTATGCTGGAACTCCAGCACATGGAAAGTTCCAGCATAATATATTGGAGATCACCTGTTTAAGAACTTCCAGCATATTATGCTGGACCAGTGTATTGTACTGGAACTCCAGTATATTAAGCTGGAAGTTCACATGTAAAAGATTCGAACTCCAATATATTATGATGAAATTTTTCGAATTTTGAACAATGTTTTTGTTTAAATTTATCTTTAAATGAAAAGTAGCAAAATTTCGATTACTTTTGAAATTGAGGCTATTTTTCAATTACCACTTGTAATGCTGACTATTTTTGAATTTCACCATTTGGATTCGAATTTCAGGAACTTCTGGTGAGAAAAAAATGTTGTTAAGAGGACATGGAGCCGTGTTTGGTATGACATAACATATTTTTCAATTTGTTTTTGTTTGGAAAATACGTCTAGTGATCAATGGCAATAGAAAGACCACACTTACATAATACAGACAAAATTATTTTAACGATTTTGTAAGAGAAAATGTTGGCACTGGACAAGGATAACAAAATCATTTGTAGAATTAATGAACATCAAGTTATATTATTCCTTATTTGATCATGTTCCTGGTTACACAAATTTGGACCAACTTAAAGTGTTGTTCAACTTGCTAATTGTCTGGTATTTTTTTCTCGATGTCCTCTTTGCATTCTCAGAAAAATATAGTATTCTTTTCTGAAAAAATTGGGCAAAAATTAGCAGGCTTGTTGGAATTAATATTTGGGCTTCTTATTTTGACGGGCTTATTACACAAATAGTGGGCTAGATTCAATGTTTACTTTTTGTAGTCGGTATACGTAAAAAATGTGTGGGATAGCCACATTTTAAGTGATATTTACTTTTTATCCAGCATTTTTAATGCTTAGCAATAGTAGCCACTAGTCTATTAAAATTAATATGAAAAGACTGTGTAACCCTTTCTTCTATCTCGTTCATGTGTTAGGGAGACTGTGCCGCCGTCTGACTGTCGTGGACTTCGCCAACCACATCTAAGAAATTCATTACATTGTGCATGTGTATATATATTAAATCATATAGGGAATCATATTTTAAGGGAAAATCAAATTTCAGATTGGTCGTGATGCTTTCTCACTTGCTTGTTTGTCGTCTATAGCAGATATATATGAGTTATTCTCTTCTCACTTTCAACTAGGTCCATGCAAAATTAATGTAAAGTAATTAATTAACCTAACCATGGGACCAAGAGTTTTGCTTCCCCAGTCCAAAGCTGAGTAAAGGTGTTAACCAAAGATCTTGGAATTATTGGCATGGAAACTAAGATTTCAAAAGTTAAGGACACTTGGTCCTGAACTTAGACTAACAAGCTCAAAAGTTAAGGACAATAGGTCCTGAACTTACAATTATAAGTTCAAAAGTTAAGGACAATAGGTCCTGAAGTTTGAGTTCCAAGTTCAAAGGTTAAGGATAAAAGGTCCTTAACTTTGAATTCCAAGTTCAAAAGTTAAGGACACTTGGTCCTTAACTTTGAATTCCAAGTTCAAAAGTTAAGGACACTTGGTCCTTAACTTTGAGTTACAAGTTAAAAATTTAAAGACACTTGGTCCTCAACTTTGAGTTCCAAGTTCAAAAGTTAAGGACGCTTGGTCCTGAACTTTGACTTACAAGTTCAAAAGTTAAGGACACTTGGTCCTTAACTTTGAATTCCAAGTTCAAAAGTTAAGGACACTTGATCCTGAACTTAGACTTACAAGTTCAAAATATAAGGACACTTGGTCCTGAACTTAGAGTAACAAGTTCAAAAGTTAAGGACAGGCAGTCCTTAACTTACAGTTACAAGATCAAAAGTTAAAGACCTATGGTCCTTAACTTTGACTTACAAGTTCAAAAGTTAAGGACGCTTGGTCCTGCAGTATGAGTTCCAAGTTCAAAAGTTAAGGACATGTAGTCCTGAAGTCCTGAAGTTAAGTTCAAAAGGTAAGGACATGTAGTCCTGAAGTCCTGAACTTAGAGTTCCAAGTTCAAAAGTTAAGGACATGTAGTCCTGAAGTCCTGAACTTAGAGTTACAAGTTCAAAAGTTAAGGACATGTAGTCCTGAAGTCCTGAAGTTAAGTTCAAAAGTTAAGGACATGAGCATAAGTGTATTTTCGTCCGGGTAGCTAAAGTTTATTAAAGTAGTGGCTAAAGACTAAAGACATTTTAAACAATGGCTTAAAAGTAAAGACATGTGTTATTAGTGGCTAACCCTGCACTTCCCTCTCGGTATACATAGATTATACATTGATAATACAGAGTTATAAATATATTATACATCCGCCTGCTATTTTTAGTTTAAGAGATTAGGTGGGCGGCTATTTGGGTTAATTATTCTATTTTCACGGGCCAACACAAGTCTCAATTTAGAGCAAACCCAACCGCATCCTACGTCTAATCAAATTAGGAAAAACATGGAACATCGATGATAATTATCAAAGGATATAATTACTTTTAGCTTTCTCTTTTTTCAAGTTAGAGTTGGTTAGGTATCATACAAAAAGAGTTCCACTTCTATAAAGTATTAGATAATTTAAAAGTTAATTATATATAACTGTCATAATATGTGCAATTAAGTACTGAAAAATAAAGCAGTCAACATCTTACAACATGTTAAATGACACTAATACTGTATAAAGTTTTGCATGTTTTGAAAGCCGATTAATAATTATTATGTTATATTTTATAATAATGAATGACTATCTATGACTTATGCATAACTTTCATTAGTTTTATAAATTATAATCAATGATATGCTCGATGAAAATTTTAAGGTATCGGGTGCTTGTTATGTTGGAAGTGTTTAACACAGAAATGAAAGAAGGTAACAATATATTTTTTACACTAACAACTTAAATAATAAACGCTAGTTCTCTGACTCAAATTAACTAACAAATATGATAATTATATTTATATCACATGTATATGTATATAGATTTTCCTAACTATGTGATTGATGTCAGTATATGTAACGACCCGGTCGGTCGTTTTGAGAGTTAGCGCTCCGAACCCTTAATAATTGTTTCTCCCATGTCTATTTCTGCTTTTGGGACTTGTCGGAACGTTGAGTGGTGAGATTCGGAGGGATTTTGGACACATAGTCCATAAATGTGAAGTTTAGCTTTAGGAATCGGGCCTTAGTTAGAACTATATGAAGACGGATCCGGAATGGAATTACGTCGACTCTGTTGGGTGATTTCGGGGTTAGGAGCGTGTTCGGAATGTGTTTTTGAGGCATGTGGTAGATTTAGGCTTGAATTTGGCTAAAGTAAGAATTTCGACGATTTCGGTCGGTAGGTAAAATTTTGATATCGGGTTCGAAATGGAATTCCGAGAGTGACAGCAGGTCCGTAGTGTCATTTATGACCTATGTGTAAAATTTTAGGTCATTCGGGAGGCTATGTAACTGTTAAGAACAATCATATTCTTTGGAATTCCTTATCCTGCTAGTTACTATTATCGAAAAAATTTCGTAAACTCTATTCTATTCTTGCTTACAGATGGTGCGTACCCGTACCAGACGTACTGATAACCAGGCACTCGAGCCCCCAGCCAGAGCCACCAGAGGCAGGGTCCGGGGTAGAGGACGAGCACACGATGCAGCCCGAGCACCAGCGGGAACAGAGACGGAAGATCCCCCAGCAGCTACAGTTATAGGGCAACAGGAGGTCCCTATTATTACTCCATCCCTCCAGGCAACTCTAGCTCAGTTCATGAGAGCTTTCAGTACTCTGACTCAGGCGGGTCTACTCCCGATAGCTCCAACTACATCTCAGGTCGGGGGAGGTACACAGACTCCCGCAGCCCGTACTCCTGAGCAGAGGGTCCATATTGGACAGGTTCCAGAGTATATTCCTATGCCCCCAGTAGTTCCAACTCATCATGAGGCTAGGTTGGCTGCTTCTGAGGCAGAGCAGCTCCAACTTGAGAGGTACAAGAAGTACCACCCACCTGATTTCAGCGGACTAGCTTCAGATGACGCTCTGGGTTTTCTTCAGGAGTGTCATCGCATTCTCCACACGATGGGTATAGTGGAGACGAGCGAGGTTTCTTTTACTACCTTCCAGCTGAGGGGAGCGGCTTATCAGTGGTGGCGTGCCTACGGGTTGAGTAGTCCGGAGAAGGCAGCTTCACTTACTTGGGCTCAGTTCTCCGAGATGTTCCTACTTGAGTTTGTCCCTCAGAGCCTCAGGGATGCTTGGCGTGCAGAGTTTGAGCAGTTACGCTAGGGTAACATGACTGTTTAAGAGTATGCATTTTAGTGACTTGGCTCGTCATGAACCAACTTTGGTTGTCACTGTCAGAGAGAGGGTTCATTGAGGGGCTCCACCCTAGTATTCGGACCAGCATGGACAGAGAGCTGGAGACAGATTTCACTTACCAGCAGGCCGTAAGTATTGCCCGGAGGATTGAGAGTATGTTAGCCCGTGACAGGGAGGAGAGAGAGGCCAAGAGGTCTTGAGAGACTGGTCATTTCTCAGGAGTTCGTGCACCAGCAGCACGCTATGGTAGGGGTTTTGTGAGTCACCCCATTCATTCAGCTCTTCTAGCAGCCAGCGGTATTCCAGCTCCTCCTAGACCCCAGGAGCCTTATTATGCGCCACTAGTATCTTATGTGCCTCTTGTTTGAGGTGCCATCACCGTCCAGTCCAACGGGCTTGTTCAGGGTAAGCACCAGCTGCCACGTCCTCTGAGGGGTTGTTTTGAGTGTGGTGACCCTCGCCATGTGATCATAGATTTCCCCAGATCTAGGAGGGGTGTACCATCTCAGTCTTATCAGGCCCCACGTGCTCCACAGGGTCCTCCAGCTATTCTTCCAGCCCTGGCTGCTACCCCACCTTCTCAGACAGCTTGAGGTGGAGGTCGAGTTCGCACTAGAGGGGGAGGCCAGGCCATGTATTATGCTCTTCCATCCCGTTTAGAGGCCGTTCGTTCAGATTCGTTGATCACATGTGTTGTTCCTATTTTTCATAGGGATGCATTCATATTATTTGATCCGGGTTCTACGTACTCATATGTATCTTCTTATTTTGCTTCACATCTGGGGATATCTCGGGACTCTTTGAGTTCCCCCGTATATGTTTCTACTCCCGTGGGATATTCTCTTGTTGTGGACAGCGTATATCGGTCGTGTTTGATTGTTATCAGTGGTTTTGAGACCAGAGCTAATCTGTTACTACTCGGTATGGTGGATTTCAATGTTATTCTTGGCATGGACTGGTTGTCGCCCCACTATGTTATTCTTGATTGTCACGCCAAGACCGTGACGCTGGCTATCCCAGGTTTGCCGAGGTTAGAGTGGAGAGGTTCCTTAGAGTATACTCCCCGCCGAGTCATTTCCTTTCTTAAGGCTCAACGGATGGTGGAGAAGGGTTGTGATGAATATTTAGCCTATGTTCGAGATGTTAGTGTTGATACCCCTTCAGTGGAGTCTGTTCCGGTTGTGCGGGACTACCCCGATGTTTTTCCAGTTGATCTTCTGAGTATGCCGCTCGATAGAGATATTGATTTCGGCATTGATTTGTTGCCGGGCACTCAGCCCATTTCCATTTCTCCCTATTTTATGTCTCCTCCTGAGTTGAAGGAGTAGTTGCATGAGTTGCTGGATAAGGGTTTCATCAAGCCCAGTGTTTCACCTTGGGGTGCTCCGGTATTATTTCTGAAGAAAAATGTGGTTCGATGCGTATGTGTATTGATTACAGGCATCTGAATAAGGTTACAATGAAGAACAGGTACCCATTGCCTCGCATTGATGATTTATTAGACCAGCTTCGGGGTACTAGGGTGTTCTCCAAGATTGATCTGTGTTCGGGTTATCATCAATTGAAAATTTGGGAGCCGGACATCCCGAAGACTGCCTTCAGGACCAAATATGGCCACTATGAGTTCCTTGTTATGTCATTTGGGCTGACCAATGCCCCAGCAGCCTTTAAGCACCTGATGCACATCGTATTCCGGCCTTATCTTGACTCTTTCATCATCGTGTTCATTGATGACATATTGGTATATTCTCGGTCCCAGGAGGAACATGAGCAGCATTTGAGGACAGTGCTTCAGAATTTGAGGGAGAAGAAATTGTATGCTAAATTTTCCAAGTGTGAATTTTGGCTTGATTTTGTGCCATTCTTAGGCCATGTGGTGTCTTGTGATGGGATCAAGGTAGATCCAGAAAAGGTGGAGGCGGTGCAGAGTTGGCCATGACCGTCTTCAGCTACTGAGATCCGTAGTTTCCTCGGTTTGGCTGGGTACTATCGCTATTTTGTAGAGGAATTTTCATCCATTGCAGCGCCTATGACCAGACTGACCCATAAGGGTGCCCCTTTTATATGGACTGAGGAGTGCGAGGAGAGATTTTTCATTCACTTGTTGTCGTCAGAGAAGAAAGAATACACATAATTTCTAAAGGAATACGAAGATATATTCGCATGGTCGTACGACGACATGACTGGCCTAAGTACGTCTATTGTTGCTCATAAATTACCAATTGATCCAATGTGTCCGCCGGTAAAGCAAAAGCTCAGAAAATTCAAACCCGACATGAGTTTGAAAATCAAGGAGGAAGTCACCAAGCATATCAACGCTAAGGTTCTCAGGGTAGTCGAGTATCCGACATGGTTATCTAACATTGTGCCAGTACCAAAGAAAGATGGGAAGGTTAGGGTCTGTGTCGACTACCGGGATCTCAACCGGTCCAGTCCGAAAGATGACTTCCCTTTGCAGAACATACACATCCTGATTGGCAATTGTGCCAAGCATGAGCTACAGTCATTCGTGGATTGCTTCGCTGGATACCATCAGGTCTGGGTGGATGAGGAAGACGCTGAGAAAATGGCCTTCACTACGCCGTGGGGAGTATACTGCTATAAGATGATGTCGTTCGGCTTGAAGAATGCTGGGGCCACCTATATGAGAGCTATGACCACTATCTTCCACGATATGATACACAAGGAGATTGAAGTATATGTGGATGATGTTATCATCAAGTCGAAGAAAGCTGCAGACCACATAGAAGATATGAGGAAGTTCTTTAATAGATTGCGAAAGTACAATATGAAGTTAAACCCCGCGAAGTGTGCATTCGGGGTGCTTGCTGGGAAACTACTTGGGTTCATTGTCAGCCGCTGAGGAATAGAACTGGATCCGTCAAAAGTCAAAGTCATCCAAGAACTACCACTGCCGAGGAACAAGAAAGACGTGATGAGTTTCTTGGGACGTCTCAACTACATCAGCCGGTTGATAGCACAGTCCACAGTTATATGTGAACCGATCTTCAAGATGCTGAAGAAGGACGCCACAACCAAATGGACCGATGATTTCCAAAAGGCCTTCGACAGAATTAAGGAGTACCTGTCAACACCACCAGTCCTAGTACCACCTGAGCCAGGTAGACCTTTATTACTGTACCTTGCAGTGCTAGATGGAGCTTTCGGCTGCGTTCTAGGGAAGCACGATGAAACAGGAAGAAAAGAGCAAGCCATCTATTATCTAAGCAAGAAATTCACTCCATATGAGGCTCGGTATTCTCCACTAGAATGTACCTGCTGCGCTTTGACTTGGGTAGCTCAGAAGCTGAGGCATTATTTCTGTGCCTATACTACATACCTCATATCAAGGATGGATCCTTTGAAGTACATCTTTCAAAAACCCATGCCCACTAGCAAGCTGGCCAAGTGGAAAATCCTGCTGAGTGAGTTCGACATTGTCTATGTGACTCAAAATGAAGTCAAAGGACAAGCATTGGCAGACCATTTTGCTGAGAAGTCCATGGATGGAGAATATGAACCCCTGAAAACGTACTTTCCCGATGAAGAGGTATCATTCGTAGGAGAAGACATTGCAGAATCCTATGATGGCTGGAGAATGTTCTTCGATGGAGCGGCGAATTTCAAGGGAGTCGGAATTGGAGCTGTCGTGATATCAGAAACTTGTCAACACTATCCGGTATCTGCCAAACTCAGATTCCCGTATACCAACAATATGGCGGAATACGAAGCCTATATCTTAGGACTCAACATGGCGATTAACATGAACGCCCAGGAGTTGTTAATGATTGGTGACTCAGACTTGCTCATACATCAGGTACAAGGGGAGTGGGCAACCAAGAATTCCACGATACTGTCGTATCTACACCACGTGCAGGAATTAAGAAAGAGGTTCACAAAGATAGAATTTTGGCATGTCCCCAGAATCTAGAACAAGTTCGCCGATGCATTGGCCACTCTATCATCTATGATACATCATCCAAATAAGAACTTCATTGACCCTATTCCAGCGAAGATCCATAGCCAGCCGGCCTACTGTGCCCATGTTGAAGAGGAAGCTGACAGAAAGCCTTGGTTTCATGATATCAAAGAGTACTTGGAAAAGGGAGAGTACCTAGAGCTTGCAAATCACACTCAGAAACGCACGCTTCGGAGGTTATCTAACAACTTCTTTCACAGTGGAGGAATCCTGTATAGGAGGACTCCCGATTTGGGACTATTGAGATGTGTCGACGCAAAGGAAGCATCCAAGCTACTAGAGGAGATTCATGCTGGGACATGCGGCCTGCATATGAATGGTTTTGTCTTATCAAAGAAGATACTTAGAGTAGGTTATTTTTGGATGACTATGGAAACAGGCTGCATCCAGTACGTCCAGAAATGCTACCATTGTCAGGTACACACAAATATGATAAAGGTGCCTCCAAACGAGCTCAATGCAACAAGCTTCCCTTGGATGTTCACCTCCTGGGGAATGGACGTTATCGGACCGATCTAGCCTACCGCCTCCAACGGACACAGGTTCATCTTGGTAGAGATTTATTACTTCACTAAATGGGTCGAAGCAGCATCCTACAAAGCAGTGACTAAGAAAGTCGTGGCAGACTTTGTCTGCGACCGTATTGTTTGTCGATTCGGAATTCCAGAGTCGATCATCACCGACAATGGTTCCAATCTCAACAGTGACCTGATGAAAGCTATGTGTGAGATCTTTAAAATCAACCACAAGAATTCCACAACCTACAAACCTCAGATGAATGGAGCCGTAGAAGCCACCAACAAAAACATCAAGAAGATATTGAGGAAGATGATAGAAAAGCACAAGCAATGGAACGAGAAATTATCATTTGCTTTACTGGGATATCGCACCACAGTCCGCACATCAACCAGGGCAACCCCTATATGCTGGTTTATGGTATAGAGGCTATCATTCCTGCCAAATTAGAAATTCCTTCCCTAAGGGTCATACAAGAAGATGATCTCGGTGATGCAGAATGGGTAAAGAGCCATTATGAGCAACTAGCCCTCATAGACGGAAAGATAATGAATGCATTATGTCGTGGTCAACTCTACTAAAATAGAATGTCCAAAGCTTTCAACAAAAGAGTCAAGACGAGATCGTTCACACCGAGGCAGTTGGTGTTAAAGAAGATCTTTCCACATCAAGATGAAGCCAAAGGGAAGTTCTATCCTAACTGGCAAGGTCCGTACATGGTTCACCGAGTGCTAACAGAAGGAGCGCTCATACTCGCAGAAATGGACGGAGAGGTCTGGCCGAAGCAAATCAATTCAGATGCAGTCAAGCGCTACTATGTGTAATCTTTATGCTTTCCTTATATGATGTAAATTGAACTACGCCTGACCTAATTCCCGTTTAAAAGAGGATACGTAGGCAGCCCTATGGGTTCGGTCTCAATTCAATAAAAATTTCATTTTCCACGCAATTGGAAACTGGGGCAGAATTTTTAGGAGGACCCTCAAAATTCCGAAGCAAGTTCAGTCGATCGCCGCACGAGAAACAGTCAGAAACATCAACCCATCAAACTGGGGCAGAATTTTGAGGAGGATCCTCAAAATTCCATAGCAGGAGAGGTTGCAATGTCTTGAACCGTGTCACGGTCATCAGTTCATCTAAAAGCTATTTAAACTATATATTTATACTACATTTTACAAGATCATGCATACTTATTCTTAAAACATCTTCGTTTAGAAAATGCTACCTCAATGATACGAACGGTATCATCAGATGAAGCCGAACAAGTCAAGCAAGGCCAGTGGGGATACAAACTAACCTTCCCCATTTACAGAACTCACGATTTTTCTTTGGATGCAGGCACAAAAAATCGCGAAAGCCCAAAGCACACTATCCGCCTGAAGGACATGTGATGTTCAAAGACACAACTCCCGAATCCGTCGCACACACCGACATTTATTATCAACACAAACGATGCCTCATAACCACAATGCCCACAATGGTCGCAATACCGCAACTTATTATTAGCTAAGAATTTCTATTGTCATTCATCTAATTTTTGCATAAGGCTACCATTCTGCCTTCCGAGACTAAGCACTATCTCCATCTGCATTCTTGCATAAGGCTACCTTTCTGCCTTCCGAGGTTAATCTCTACCTCCATCTGCATTTTGCATAAGGCTACTATTCTGCCATCCCTTTGTATAAGGGTACTTTTCTGCCTTCCGAGGTTAAGCTCTACCTCCATCTGCATGTGCATTCTTGCATAAGACTACCTTTCTGCCTTTCGAGACTAAGCACTGTCTCCATATGCATTCTTGCATAAGCCTACCTTTCTTCCTTTCGAGATTAAGCTCTACCTCCATCTACATAAGGCTACTTTTCTGCCTTCCGAGACTAAGCTCTGTCTCCATCTGCATCTGCGTAAGGCTACTTTTCTGCCTTCCATCTGCATAAGGCTACTTTTCTACCTTCCATCTTCATAAGGCTACCTTTTTGCCTTCCGAGACTAAGCTCTGTCTCCATCTGCATTCTTGCATAAGGCACCATTCTACCTTTCTACCTGCATGAGGCTAGGCGTTGTCTCTATCTGCATTCTTGCATAAGGCTACCATTCTGCCTTCCTACCTGCATGAGGCTAAGCTCTGCCTCCAATTTACTTTTTCATCGAGACTAAACGTTGTCTCAAGCATTATTTACTTCACCTTTCTTTCGGGCTAAGCTATGCCCTTCAATTCGCAAGACTAAGATCTGTCTTGTCCACATCATATTGCTGTATTTTTCATGGGCTGAAATATCGCCAACTTATCCAAAGGCGTCATCGTTCGGAGGCACCATCTTCATGGCCCGAGAACACCATGTCATGGCCTGAGGATCCCTCTCAATTTTGCATATCATTATTCAAAGGCGTCATCATTCGGAGGAACCATCCTCATGGTCCGAGAACATGATTTCATGGCCTGCGAATCCTTCATCAAACAATTCATGGCCCAGGGCATCATGGTCCGAGGACGTCATCCTTAACCGTCCGAAGACAACATTCATGGTCCGACGAGAACTTACATCATGTTTAAAATTACGCACAATATACGCTTGTGTTGTCTTATTCGCAAGTAATCGGGCAAGCAACGACTATCCTAGTAGGAGCAGTGCCGCTCCGGTTTTCCTAACCATTACCGCAAACTGCTCACTCATCCAGCCCTATATGTTGCGTCCGTTCTTGGAAAGTTTCATCGGTATACTTCGCTGATGACTCCTGAACTACATACGACCTGATTCATGTAAAACCAGGGATATGTAGGCAACTCAAAAAGCAGGGTGCGGCCTAAATCTCTTCAAACCGTTTCGCTCGGTCAAAATTGGCCATCATATCTTTACCCGACAACTCTTTCACCTTCCCGGGTAAAGATGGGCAGTTGTTGATACCCAATTTTTCCTCAAATCATTTTTAATTTTATATATATACCTTCCAAAATCAGTTTTTATAACAATTGGTGTTTTTCTATAACTTTCCCATATTTTTATTAATTTATTCTAATTTATCCAGTATTGTTATCTCCAATAATTAATCATAAATAGCATTACAAGTGATTTCAAAATATTTTCTTGGCTTAATATATCATTTTTGATCCTATCAAGATTTAACTATTTCACAAATTAGCCAAATTGGCATTTTTTGGATGTAATTGCAATAACTTTGCAATTATAGCCTAATTATATATTTTACGCTATTTTTACTCGATAATCAGTCATTTCATATTTTTAATACTAATTAATGATTTTAATTTCATCTATTTTAGCCTCAATTCCATTTATATAATTATTGGCCATTTTTATTAATTATTTAGCTATTTTTATGGGTATTTAACTTTTAGCCACTTTAATTCTCAATTTAAACCCAATTTACCCGGACCCTTTAGCCCAATAAGTACCCAGCCCAACCTTCAACCTCACCCGGCCCAATCCCCTTTTAATCTGAGACGTTGATTAATTCAAATCAACGGCCCAGATCTATACCTACTTAATTAACACCTAAGACTACCTTCCCAATCTCATTTCCCCCGCTTCATTCTCTCACCCGTCTCTCTATATCTTTTTCTGGGACTCTGTAGAACCTTCCCCCCGTTTGAGCTCTGTCTCTCCTCTCCGGCCACCTCCCTTGACGAAAACCATGGGGTTCTCACCCCTCCTCGACCCTAAGGCTCCGCCTTTCACGTTTGTGTCACTGATGAAGGTTTTCAAGCGACCCTGAGGCAATCACTCCCATCTCCGGTCCCATGCCATGTTTTCCGGCCTCCGACGGGCGTTCGAGTAAGGTTCTTGCATTTTCCAGCCAATCGCCGGTAACATCTAAGTCTCTCTTCTCTCTTTGGGTTTCTCTGGAAACCCTAGTTCTTAGATCTTCCGATCTTTCTTGATCTATGACAAATTTACGTTTATTCTGAGGTTTTCACTTGTTCTCTCTTAAAACCCCTCTGTTATTTAAGCGATTCTTCATCTTTTTAAAGAACTAGGGTTCTTAAAACCCCTTATAAATGGTTTTCTTTCTGATTTTTTAGTATTATCTTGTGGTGTTTGAACGTTTATTTGAGGTTTTCCCCTTGTTGTCTGATTCATTTTGTTAAAACCCTAAATATTTAGTCGTAATCCTGGGTTCCTGAGTTCATTTTCGATAGTATGTTTACTTGTTGTATTATGTTTACTGTATTCTCATGAATACTCTGTGATTCCATGACTTTTACCCTATGTTTGCTTGTTAGGGTCTCTGGCTGCTATTATTCATGCTTATTATGTGATCCTACTCTATCTTTGTTCATCAATGTCTCTGAATCTTCACTTCTCCTGCCTGTATTATGTAATTCATGTTATGTGAATCCCTAATTCTTATGGTTTTACCCCACCCGACTTCTTAGTGTTTTTGATTTTTATGAGTTTTATTCTGTTTGATCTTATAATTTGTGCTAATTTCTCCTAAATCAGCAATACTTTCTCTTTGTGAGTCCCTGAATCATCGTGATTAATTCTTCACTGATCTCGCCTGATATTCTCTACTGATTTCAACTTGTGAAATATTTTCTGACCTTATTCTATGGTCAATTATGCTGTTAACTGATTTTAAACATTTTCCTTAATTAAAGCATGATGAACCTAGTCTCTATTACATGTGATATACTTGTATTATACCTATGTTGTTTCCTTATTGATTATACACATCCCCATACGATTCTCTTGCCTTATTTTACCACTTGTCTATTACCGTTTGAGTTGGACTCCTTAATTAAAGGGAGTCCTTACACTGATTTGATTCTAATTGGTATATATTTCTATAATTACTAATGAACTTTGATTTTTACCTTATTTGCTACTTGTTTTCAAACTATAAATACACTACTCTTTCATTAACGACACACAAAGACGCACACATTGCTCTGAACTCTCTCTTACTTTCTACATGTTCTCTCTTACTTCTCTTATTGGTTACTGGCTAGTCAGTCGGATGAAAGCCAAGACTGAGTAACTTCTTGCTCTCCTGTTCCATTGTACTATACATTGATGCTCTATTGTTCTGTACCCTACTGCTCTGTTGCTCTATTTCCTGCACACTATTTTTCTATTCTATCACTCTTTACTGGTATTTCCTCTATTTTATTTACAGCATCCAAAACAACATGTTTTATTTCGTATTGCACTTTCTCTTATTTCTTTTATGCCTCTATTTATGGTTCTGCTGCTTACCCTGTAACTAGCCTATCTATTCTGCCTATGTGATCCCTTTTTCCCTTTATCCCAGCATGTCTACTGCTTCTCATCCTTGTTTACTATAATTCTACTTGACCCTTGACCCCAGTATCCCTGCAAATACTTGTGTAAGCTTGAACCCTTCTCTGAATACAATGTGCTATCCTGGCACCCCTCAATCTAGTGCTGTAAGTTGCTGGCATGAACACTTTGGGATAGAATATGTTGTGACTGTTAAATCCTATGATATTTTCTCTATATGCTTTCACATGTGAATGACTTGTCCCCAATTCCCCTTTCCCCTGTTTGTGTTTGCTTCCCTTAACCCTGTGTGTTGTTCAGATTCTAAGATTGTCTTGCTCACCTATTTTTCAAACTGTTTTCCACAAGAGTTAAACTCTTCTATTGTTTCCTTTCAAAGATTGATTCTAGATTAATCACTTTCAAACTGTTTTTTTTACAACTCAACTTCTTCAAAACTATGTCAAGCACTCTCACATACTCTTAGAAGTCTAGGTTCTGCCCCCCTTAATGTGTGACTGCTTAGGGACCCAAATGAGCTCCATCTGAACTCTGACACCTTAAGGCTGGCTCTTCCACACTGCACTTACTCAAATTTGGTTATGGATCTAGGTGTGAGCACTACCCGGGATCCCTTGAGATCCTAAGGGAACTTTGACACACCTAGACCATGTGAAAGGTGGTGAATCAATGGCAACGAGGTTCTGGAGATTTTGGGCCTATCTGTAGGCTCCTTATAGAATAACTTCTTATTTTTCTTATTTCAATTATGTAATTCATGCTCAATGGTCTGTAATAATTATTTGTAAACAACTCTGGGGCCGGATAGTGAAAGGGAAGAGTAGATACATGTTATAAATATCAAGGGTAGAAACCATGCTTTAGGTTTACATTTTTGTGTGCGCACTAGAATCCATGCTTAGGACCAATACATGCAAGCATATCATTAGAAATCATGCTCCCAGGTTTCATTGTGTACTGATTTCCAGTATCTATCTTGACATTATCACTATCACTTAGAAATCCTGTCTCTAGGGTAAATAACAATACCAAAATAAATTGTCACTTATGCCTATTTTGAAACCACGCCTAATGTTGTAACCACTTTTGTGTATCTAGAAATCATGTTTTAAAAATACGGCATATTCTGCAACCATGTCGAGCATTTAGAAATCCTTCTTTAGGAACCTTCATCTAAAACCATGCACACTCACTCAATCACACCTAGTTAAACTATTGATGCATGAAAAGGGTATAAAAAGAGTCTCCCCATGTTTCAAACAAACTGGAAATAATCATGTATCTCTTGTATAACTTAGAACAACATGATTTAGGTAAAACAACTCCTACACTGTTTCAATAATTCTGGTAACAATTGAGCATTCTTCCACGCCTAGGCAAGCCTTAGGTAATTAAGGTTTGTTAAAACTGGAAACAAACTCTTTTCATGTGTACTTCCTAACTATCAACAATCTTGAAATCAGTAGGCAAACTGATTAAGACTTCCTCCTTCTGTCATGAAATAAATATGCCTCTTTGTTGCTATCACTTAGATACCATGCTTTAGGATTTGAATTAAAAACCAAGACCTTAATTATGTTTGAGTCATGCTGATTCTTTGTATTATCTGTGGAGGTACTTGAGCCCTTTTCTCTGTCTATATGTTATCCCCCTTATCTGTAGCCCTATCTATTTTATATGTCGCTTAATATTTTGCCTTTAAACCTGAGGGGTCTGCCTAGAACCTCCCTCATAGGATAGAAGTCCTAAACTTCTCCAGGACTAATAGGAAGGGACGGGTAACAGCAGGCAATAGAGGTCGTGACCAACACTCGCTTTAATTACCTCTACGGGGTGGGAAAGGGTAGATATGGATATGATGACCGGTGCGTTAATACCACGTGTAGCCCCTCATTGATGAGTGACATACCAGGTATTGCATTGATGTGATCCATATAACAAATAAACCTAGGATATCCCTTATGTATGTTTCCCTTTTCAAAATCTACTTAGCTTTTAAGTATTTTCAAAACATATGTGTGCTTAGGTTACAAATATCTCAAAACCCCCTGCTATTTGGACACTAATTACTTACTTGCTAGTTGTACAAATTCACAAAGTTATTTGGCCGGGAACCGCATTTGTGGATTCTGAGGGGTGCCTAACACCTTTCCCTTAGGATAAATTCAAGACCTTACCCTATCTCTGGTTAACAAACTTGTTTGTAAATGAACCCCCCAATAGGTGCCCCAACACACCTTAAAATCGTTAGGTGGCGACTCTTCAAAACATGAAAACCCCTTTCCCAAAAGGAATGAGTTGTCCCAACCAATGCCATAAAACCCTTTGACCGGCCCCAAAAGGAGTGTTGTGAAAAAGGGGGCACGACAAGGAGTATCATCATCCTGAAAGTCGGATCGAAAATGGCTCATCTTGTCGAGCCTCGGTATAATTTGCTTTCTGCCCGCTTGTCTCATAACCCGGAGAGGAACGTAAGGATATGTTCCTCTTAAGCCAATTAGTACCAAGAATGGTGCATCCCTATACCTGACAATGAACGCATCTGTTGAAAACTACTCGGACATCCACTGTACCTGCTCCTCAGTCATATTATCGAAGAACTTTACCCATTCTTTGGCAGTCTCAGGATGAGCAAACCTGTTGGAAATATATGTCATTCGCTTTGGGTGATGGAAAGCGATGTGGTCGTCCCATGCCCTTCGCGGAAATTCTTGCCGGAACTGGCCCTTTTGGATATGTTCTAAGAGCCAGAGTTGTAGTAATAGGTTGCAACCTTCGAAGTGCTTAGCTCCTCTTTGATAGTGTTCTAAGGCTCGATAAATGTCTGAAATGATCATAGGGACGATGTTGAAAGTCTGCCCGCCAATTCCTTCCATCAAAGTCTTGGTTACCATAGCCAGCCTAGTGTGGATCCTTTCATTCTTTATGGGGAACACAATCAACCCCAGGAAGTAAACAGTGAATACAAATACCCTACAGTGAATATCTCCCATAGATGTAATGGAAAATTCGTCTTGGTAGGTACGATATGATTTGCTGTGACCGTACCTTTCATACAAGTACTCGAAAGGGATGTATGACTTCTTTAGACACTCTAACTCTGCATTATTCTTTAGACCTATCATTTTTAAGAAACCTTTGCCTGCGCGGTTTTCAGTCACTAACAACCCAGGGGTTTCCCAGACTAACCCTGCTGGTACTCCTATTTCCTCTAGCAATGGTGTCATTTCAATGTCCCAAAAAAAAAGACGGCTCTTTCGATATCCCAGAATAAAGTGGCAGCCTCGATCAACATGTTGTTAGGTTGAATGTCTAGGAGAGACGGTAGGTTACCCAAGTATTTATTAGCAAGTGTCTTATCACTAGAATGAAGATCCTCCCACCAGTTCAGAAGCTTTGGGTGAATATTGGTAACCATGCTGAATCTAGGGACTTGGCGCCTCATATTTCTGCAACATAAACATGATTAGGCCCTTACCCCCACCAGACTCGACTATTTAACATTTGTGATTAGCATACAAGAATTTTGTTCTCCAAATAAATGCACAAAATGTGATGATGTCCGTTGGGATTTATGAAAACCCGGTGGACTTTGGACACGGATGTCTTAAAGGCCATTGTGCGGACAACACATTAGCCTAACTAGGTTTGACCATGATGCATGCAACAGTATAAGGGAGTAAGGTTTCTATGGGGTTTTAGACTGGTACCCTTGAGCTGACAACTCAAGGGGGAAAGGCACGGAACCGTCGACTGCACTGTTGATCGACTAGTTTTACCGCAAATTAGCCTTTTCGAATTTAGGGGGGATATAAAATAGGAAGGGCACAACCACTCATCAAGCGTTGCTATAGGATTTGTTTTGGCACGAGTGGAGTATGATGTTGAGCATGATATGCAATAAATAAGTAGTAAAGGCATGTAGTCATGTATTTGCACGTTGTGAAAACAGTAAATTCAACAGTTATAATTTAAAAAGCAATTACAAAAGGAAACAAGGAAACATGTAAGTCTTCCTTTTGAGGAAAATTAAATGCTTGAAGGAAATAAACAATTAATTGCATATAAGGGGAGAGGGAAGAGGTACACATTCACAAAGTGGTTTGAAATGGTAAAAGCCTAAAATCCCCAGCAGAGTCGCCATGGTGTCGCGCCCCCTTTTTCAAATCCTCCTTTAGGATTAGTCGGGGCCTTGACAATATTGGGACAACTCGTTTCCTTTTGGGAAAGAGGTATGCAAGGATTCGAAGAGTCGCCACCTAACGAATTAAGGTGCGTTAGGGCACTTATTTGGGGTCATTTACAAACAAGATTTGGATAACCAGAGAAAGGGTAAGGGCTTGAAATTACTCCTAAGGGAAGGTGTTAGGCACCCCTCAGAGTCCACAACTGTGGTTCCAGGCCAAACAACTTTGTGAATTTAAGAAAGTAGCAAATAGGCAATTAATGTTTAAACAAGAAAAGAGTTTTGAAAGATTCGCAGCCTAAGCATACATGTGTCACAAGAGTTTGAGAATTATTTAATATCTAAGTAATGTTTTGAAATAATTATAATCTAAACCTATATACAAAGGATAGGGGAGTCCTAGATTGTTTGTCATATGGATCACATCAGTATAATACCCGGTAATCACTCCTCAAAGAGGGGCTACACGTGGTATTAGCACACCGGTCATCATATATATATCTACCCTTCCCACCCCTTAGCGGTTATTAAATCGAGTGTTGGTCAGCAACCTCTATTGTGTGTCATTACCCGTCCCTTCTTAATGGCACTGGAGGAGTTTAGGACCTCCACAGATAATGCAAATAGACAGCACGACTGAAACACAATTAAGGGTAGTACTGTTAATTAGAACCCTAAGACATGGTGTCTAGGTGAGTTCAGGACATAAGCAGATATGTAGATTTATTCATAACTCAGAGACGGGTCCTATCAGTTTTCCTACTGATTTTAAAACCTGTTAAATATTAGGCAGCATACACAAAAGAGGAAGGTTTCTAGTCTTAGAAATTTAATTACCTAAGGCTTGCCTAGGCGGGGGACAATGTATACTAATTACCAGAATTATTAGAGAAATTGTTGTAAAGTATTACCTAAACATGTTGTTCTAGGTGTTGCAAAGCACATAATTATTGCCAGTTGTTTTAGAGAAACTGAGTGAAGTTGTTTTATACCTTTTTTATGCATCAGTAGTTAGACTAGGTGTAGTTGAGCGAATAGGATCATATAACATGATATCTAAAGCACAAGTAGAGATGCAGAATGATGCATATGCATAATTCCTAAGCAGGATTTCTAAATGCACAATAATTACAGCATTAGGCATGATTTTAGAAGATGCAAGAGTGACAGTTTATTAGTGTTATCCTAAGGACAATATTTCTAAGTGTGCATAGTGTCGCGCCCCCTTTTTCCCCTAAGCGGATATCGGGTTTATGACATTCTGACAACTCCTTTTAAAGGAAGAGGGTTAAAAGAAGAGTCGCCACCTAATGATTTTTAAGGTGCGTTAGGGCACCTAGAGTGATTAACTCATGAGACTAGTTTGCATTACCAGAGATTGGGTAAGGGCTTGAAATTATCCCAAGGGGAAGGTATTAGGCACCCCTCAGGATCCACAACTGTGGTTCCCGGCCAAATGGTTTTCGTGAATTTGTACAATAAGCAAGTAGCAAGCAATGGCTCAAATAAGAGGGGATTTCAAATAAGCATTCGAGTTATTCACTTTTGAAAGAACTAATAAAACATTTAAGAGAAAGACATCCTAGGTGTGAAATAATATGGATCACATCAATGCAATACCCGATAGACACTCCTCATAAAGGGGCTACACGTGGTATTAGCGCACTGGTCATCATATACATATTCTACCCTTTCCCATCCCGTGAAGGTAATTCGAGCGTGTGTTGGTCACAAAATCTATTGCGTGCTATTTACCCATACCATCCTATCAGTACCAGAGGAGGCTAGGACTACTATCTGAAAGGAGGTGCTAGGCTGACCCCTAAGTTTAAAGGACAAAATTCTAATCGACAAGCAAAGACAATTAGGATTGCAAATACGGGGAAAAACAAATAGGAGCCGAAATGAGGCCTAAGTATTCCTCCACAGGTTATGCACATAATTAGCATGACTCAAACACATGTAAGGCCTTTCTAACTTCAGAACCTAAGGCATGAGGTCTTGGCGAGAATGCAATAGCGAGACAATTTTACTACTGATTTTTTAGAGAAGGAATTGTACCAGTTTCTGAATACTGATTTTAACCTGTTATTAGCCAAACAATATGCATAAAGAGATCTACTTTCAGTTTTAACAAGTTTAATACCTAAGGCTTGCCTAGGCGTACCAAAAACTTCTCTAGTTATACTATTCTAAGCGTCCAGTTTTAGAAAATAGTTGTTAAGCAGGGGTAAGTCTGTTTTAATCTTTAACCAGGCTAAGGGAGTGGGTGTTAGACAAATAT
Source organism: Nicotiana undulata (assembly GCA_005239495.1). NCBI lineage: Eukaryota > Viridiplantae > Streptophyta > Magnoliopsida > Solanales > Solanaceae > Nicotiana > Nicotiana undulata. The sequence continues at coordinate 43,571 of ML269063.1, forward strand.
GACTGCAATCCTAAAAGGCATGGTATCTGAATGCAAACAAGGTACAGAATGATGCAAAACCTACACATGATGTTCTAAATGCACATGCGTTTCAGCGTCAGAAAATATCCATTTGTTAACACATTTTTTTGACTTAAAGCAGAACATAGTAGTTTCACAGAAAATCCGATTCTTTGTTAGATTGCTGAACCTAATACATAATTTTTCTAGGCGTTCGTAGTAGTGTATGCAATGATGCAAAGTTTATTTTTTTAAACACATCATTTTATCATAAATAACATGCCGAAAATAATATCCTAAGGGACATGATTTCTAAATGCAAGATTGATAGTGGTTAGTAGTATTATTTAGCCTAGCAAAGTAGGATTTCTAGGTGATGCAATTATGAGAATGCTGAAGCAGTAATATTGTAACAGCCCTTTTGTTGTTATTTGTCCTGTGGACATGATTTCTAAGTGGATATAAGTATGATGAGATGCTGAAAGAAATAAACCTAATTATCATGGTATCTAATGCATGAGGGACATGTTATCCTGAGCATGGAGACTATTGCGCATATAGGAAAAGTAAACCTACAAGCATGGTTTCTACCCATACTTACACTATAGCATGCATATTCTCCACCCATTTCACTATCCAACCCAATAATCATTTTTTACAATTAGTTATTACAGACCAGTGTTACACGAATTACATAAGTAAATAAGAAAATTAAGAATTTACACTATAGGGAGCCTACCAATAGGCCCAAGTCTCCAGGTCTTTAATGACATATGCCATAGCCTTTCAAAACCCGGGTGTGTCAGAGTTCCTAAGGACCTCAGAGGATCCCAGGCAATGCTCACACCCAGGTACCCTAGCAAAGAATGAGTAAGTGCAGTGTAGGAATGCCAGCCTTGTGTGTCAGAGTTCACTGGGTACTCAAATGGTCCCCAAAGCAGTGCTCACACGAAGGGGGCTGAACTTAAGAAAATTGGAGTAGAGTGAGATGTGCTCATAATTAGGAAGTTTAAGTAAAACTTGGTTGAAAACAATTTGAAAATAGGAGGGACTTTTAATAGAGATCATCTTTTCAGAATAAGGTTCAATTGTTGAAAAATAGTTTGCAAAATGAAATAAACAAAATCAGCATCACATAAAGAACCCAGGGTGGTCCAGCAATCATAAACAGGGATGAGAGGTTTGAGGGACAAGTACACAGCCTGTGAAGCAGGCAGCTTTACACATAAACACATAATCAAAAAAGGGGGTTTCTAAGGGTTCAAGGATATGACTAAGTGTCAAATTAGAGCAACATATCAACATAACAACTAACATCATGACTGAGTTAGCATATTAGTCATACACATGTAGATACATATAAAGAGCTGAGTCTGAGTACAAAGAGACACATTGAGCATGCAAGGTAAAGTGATAGCAGGCATGTAAAGAGATTTAGAACTCTAGTTGCATGTAGAACAGCAGAAACACAAGTAGAAAGATATCAGAAATACAAAGAACTGAATCATGAATAGAAACATATTGGTTTGGATGACTGAAGCTTAAATCAGGACATACCAGTATGATGAAGAAAGCAGTAATGCAAACAGAGATAGGCACAGTAGTCAGCCTTGGATTACAGCCGGCTCACTCAAAGTAAATAGCAAGTAGCATAGAAGAGAGAGTGAAAATTCTTTGTTGTGAAAGAGAGTTTTCGAACAGTGTATTGTTCGTGCTGTGTTGTGTCTTAAAGATGAATGAGGAGAGTGTATATATAGTCTTTCAAAACGAGTATAGAGTAGTATAATTATAGAAACAACATCAATTAAATCAACCAGAGGTCTGGACTCCCTTCAATTAAGGAGTCATGATTCAAACGGGTGTAAATTGTATCAAAATAAGGAAATAATCACTTAGAAAGCTGTTTATACCATAATAAGAGTAGTAAAGAATGTGGCATGTAATAAGGCTAAGTACATAGTATCTAAAATAAGGAAAATACATACTGAGTGCACTTATATGGTAAAAAGCATAAGTCAATTTTGAAAATTGGTCAAAGAATCACGGATGGGGACTGAAATCACAAGGAATCATTCTCAGCTAAGGAAAGTATCTCATAAACAAGGGGATCATTCCAATCAATACGGATTGTATGCACAAATTATAGATTCAAGGAGAAACAAACCTTAATTAAAGAACTATCTCAAGAATCGGATATGCAAGCAAGGTAAAGTTGTAGAGAGTTAGGGATTCGAACAGGAATATAATCAATTAGGCAAGGCAAGCAAAAGCACCACATATTCGAGGCTAGCACACATTAAGACAAACCATAGGAATTATAGAGTTGGAAACCCTAGTGACTACAATAGCAAAATCACACAAGTTCAGAGACAAAGCAGTAACTTTGAACATGATAAGAACACAGAGAACCTAATCAGAAAACCTAATAGCAATAAAAGGATAAAATCACAGAGAAGCTTAATTATTTATGAGAGATAAGGGATTTGTGCATTTAAACAAACATATTATTCACAGATGGACTCAAAATTTAGGGCAAAGCTAGGGTTTTCAGTAAAGCAAGTTAAAATGAAAAGAAACTTCGAATAAATCGTTGAATACTAGAAAGAATCATAGGATGACATTAAAAACATAAGCAAAAATCAATTTAAAAGGGGTTATGAAACCCTAACTTGAAGACGAAAGATCATTTGAAGTAGAAAGTTTTTTTCCAGAGAAAAACATGTAAAACACTTCGTAATATACATAGATCTAAGGCTGATCTAGAATAAATCGAAGAGATATCATGAGCTAGGGTTTCGTGGAACCCAGAGAAATAAGAAAAACCTCAAAGATGTCGCCGACGTTAGCCGGAAAAGGTCGTAGCTCTTACTCAGACGGCCGGAGATGGCCGGAAGTGGCATGAGGGACTATGAGAGTGAGTGAACCGCTCCAGGTTTGCCTGCTTAGGGTGTCACTGGACCGGTGCAAGGTGAACAAATCCCTGGTTTCTGAGCTGCCTGCTTAGGACGCACCCTGGCTTCTGAGCTGCCTACATATCCCTGGTTTACAGGAATCAGGCCGTATGTAGTTCGGGAGTCACCGGCGAAGTATACCGGTGACGTTTTATAAGGACGGATGCAAGGTGCGAGGCAAGGTGAACAGAATGGCTTACGGGATAGTTAGGAGAACTGGAGCGGTCCGCTCCTGCCTGGCTGGCTGTTCCTAGACGGATATCCTGTAAATGAATAAAAGACATATATTGTGCGTAATTAAACATGGTGCAAATTCGCATTGGACTATGAATGTTGTCTTTGGACGGTTGAGGATGACGATGTTCTCGGACCATGAAGATGGTGCCTCTGAACCATGATGCCTTTGAATAATGATATGCAAACTGATAAAAGAGATCCTCAGGCCATGAAATGATGTTCTCGGGCCATGAAGATGGTGCCTCTGAACGATGACGCCTTTGGATAGGTTGGCGATATTTCAGCCCATGAAAAATGCAATAGTATGATGCTAACAAGACATAGCTTAGTCTTGCGAATTAAAGGGGCTGAGCTTAGCACGAAAGGAAGCAAAGTAAATAATGACAGAGACAGTGGTTGCTTTGAAAAGTAGGAGGGAGGCAGCGTTTAGCCTCAGAAGGTAGAATGATAGCCTTATGCAATGTAAATGAAAATGGAGACAACGTTTAGTCTCGGAAGGCAGAATGGTAGCCTTATGCAATGCATATGCAGATGGAGGTAGCGTTTAACCTCGGAAGGCAGAATGGTAGCCTTATGAAATACAGATGAAGATGGAGATAACGTTTAGTCTCGGAAGGCAGAAAGGTAGCCTTATGCAATGCAGATGCAGGTGGAGGTAGTGTTTAACCTCGGAAGGCAGAACGGTAGCCTTATGCAATGCAGATGCAGATGGAGACAACGTTTAGTCTCAAAAGGCAGAAAGGTAGCCTTATGCAATGCAGATGCAGGTGGAGGTAGCGTTTAACCTTGGAAGGAAGAACGGTAGCCTTATGCAATGCAGATGCAGATGGAGACATCGTTTAGTCTCGGAAGGCAAAAAGGTAGCCTTATGCAATGCAGATGCAGATGGAGACAGCGTTTAGTCTCGGAAGGTAGAAAGGTATCCTTATGCAATACAGATGCAGATGGAGACATCGTTTAGTCTTGGAAGGCACAAAGGTAGCCTTATGCAATGCAGATGCAGGTGGAGGTAGCGTTTGACCTCGCAAGGCAGAACGGTAGCCTTATGCAATGCAGATGCAGATGCAGATGGAGACAACGTTTAGTCTCGGAAGGCAGAAAGGTAGCCTTATGTAATGCAGATGCAGATGGAGACAACATTTAGTCTCGGAAGGCAGAAAGGTAGCCTTATGCAGTGTAAGTGCAGAAAATAAAAATGCAGATAGGAGTTCTTAGCTGGTGATAAATTGCGGCGATATGATTGTTGTGAGTATTGCGATAAATGAAGTTCCGTTTGTGATGATAATAAATGTCGGCGTGTGCGACGAGCTTGAGAAGTGTGTCTTCGAGCAATGTGTGTTCTTCGGGAGGATAGTATGTTTTGGGGCCCTTGTCATATTTGTGCCTGCATCCAAAGAAATATCGTGAGTTTTGTAAAAGTAAGGTTAGTTTGCGTTCCCGCTGGCTTTACTTGACTTGCTCATTTGATCGTGATGATACTGTCTGTATCACTGGGGTAGCGTTTGCTAAACAAGATGTTTAAGTAAAAAAAATATGCATGATTTTGTAAAGATATGATATAAGCATAATCTAAAATATCTTTAGATGAACCGACAACCATGACGCAGTTTGAGACATTGCAACCTCTCCTGCCACGGAATTTTGAGGGTCCTCCTCAAAATTCTGCCCCTGTTTGATGGGTGAATACTTCTGGCTGTTGCTCGTGCGGCGATCAACTGAACTTGCTTCAGAATTTTGAGGGTCCTCCTCAAAATTCAGCCCCAGTTTCCATTCGTGGGAAAAATGAGATTTTTATTGTGTTGTGACCGAACCCATATGTCTTCCTACGTATCCCCTCTTAAACGGGAATCAGGTCAGGCGTAGTTCAATTTACATTGTTGACAAAATCATAAGGAATTACACATAGTAGAGCTTGACTGCATCTGAATTGATTGATTTGGCCAAACTTCTCCGTCCATTTCTACAAGTATGAGTGCTCCTCCTGTCAGCACTCTGTGAACCATGTACGGACCCTACTAGTTGGGAGAGAACTTCCCTTTGGCTTCATCTTGATGTGGAAAGATTTTCTTTAGCACCAGCTGCCCTGGTGTGAATCGTCTTGGCTTGATTTTATTGTTGAAGGCTCTGGTCATTCTGTTATGATATAGTTGACCATGACAAACTTCGTTCATTCACTTTCCGTCTATGAGGGCTAGTTTTTCATAACGGCTTCTTACCCATTCTGTGTCGCTGAGCTCAGCTTCTTATATAATTCTCATAAATGGAATTTCAACCTTGACAGGAATAACAACCTTTGTACCATAAACCAACATATAGGGAGTTTCCCCGGTTGATGTGCAGACTGTGGTACGATATCCCAGTAAGGTGAATGATAACTTCTCATGCCATTGCTTGTGCCTTTCTATCATCTTCCTTAGTATCTTCTTGATGTTTTTGTTGGCGGCTTCTACGACTTCATTCATCTGAGGTGTGTATGCTATGGAGTTCTTGTGTTTGATCTTGAATGTTTCACACATGGCTTTCATCAAGTCACTGTTGAGATTAGAACCATTGTCGGTGATGATTGACTCTGGAACTCCGAACCGACAAACAATGCGGTTGCGGACAAAGTCGGCCACGACTTTCTTGGTAATTGCTTTGTAGGAGGCTTCTTCAACCCATTTAGTAAAGTAATCAATGGAAACCAGAATAAACCTGTGTCCGTTGGAGGCGGCAGGCTCGATTGGTCCAATGACGTCCATGCCCCAGGCGACGAACGACCATGGTGAACTTGTTGCATTAAGCTCACTCGGAGGTACCTTTATCATATCTCCATGTATGTGACAGCGGTGGCATTTCTAGACGTACTGGATGCAGTCCGTTTCCATGGTCATCCAGAAATCTTCGTCTGAATCAATGTCCGTTTTTTGCGTTGCCTCATTGCATGTCATAGTCATCGGTTCATCAAGTAAAGTAATAGTAATGATGTATAGATAAAGTAATGAGAGAAAACGGTAACAATAAATATCAGATTCATAAAGAAAATTGAAAATGCTTTGATAAATTAAATAACTTGTTTTGCACATTGAAGATCTTATTGCGGGAATTAAAAAATGCAGAAAAGGAAAATCGTTTAGTAGATAAAACAGTAAATAATTCTTGTTTTTAGCCTTGCTACCCCGAGGCTATGCGGGCTTTGGTGGTCCTGATAGACCAGTTCTTGATATATGTTCCCTTGCTTACTGCCTGTACGGAAGGGCCTTCCTCCCCCTCCTCCTCGAGAAAAACACAGCAATCCATATCACTGTCTTCCAAAAACAAATTCCTCATCACTGCAAGTGCTTCCTCTTCATCTGATCCATAGACGATGTCGGCTTGCTTGGAGGTCTGCTCCAGATGAGGTATCGGCTGTTCCGGGAGGTAATGATGGTCGTTCCATGGTGGCGACCAGTTTCTGAACTCTTCCCATGTATACTCATACCCCAGACCGAAAGTAGTACCATGTTTCTTGAATTTTATGGGCTTCGTGATCCCTTGGAGTTTCTTACCGAGCCCTTTGCCTGGATCGTATCCTCCCCAGTTCAGGATGCTCTCGATCTTGCTATCCCACCATTTGTATTTGTCGATGGCATTGACTCGTTCAATATGGTGATAGGTTCCTCCACGAAGTTTTCTTTTTCCATCAATCACAGAGATAGTCTGGCAACTGTAAATAGGGTTGCTACCGTCGGTGTGGATGATCACCTCTTCGTAGTTCCACTCGAATTTCACCGCCTGATGTAGTGTTAATGCGACAGCCCCAGCAACATGGATCCAGGGTCGTCCTAACAGCAAGTTGTAAGATGCCGACACATCTATTACCTAGAAGTCCACCTCGAACCAGGTTGGTCCCATCTGTAGGCATAGACGGATTTCCCCCATGGTAGATCTTTGAGTCCCGTCGAAGGCTTTCACGTTGATTTCTCCCTCTCTTATCTCATGTAGTCCTTTACCCAAAAATTTTAGTGTTATCAACGCACAAATATTAAGACTAGAACCTCCATCGATCAAGATCCTTGTGATGAAATGATCTTCACATTGCACGGTGATGTGCAATGATTTGTTGTGTCCCAATCCCTCAGGTGGTAACTCGTCTTCATGAAAGGTAATTTTGTGACTTTCCAGTACCTATCCCACCATATTGGCCATTTCTCCACTGGTGATGTTGTTCGGCACGTATGCTTCACTCAACACTTTTAACAAAGCATTTCTGTGCGTCTCAAAATTCTACAGCAAAAAGAGAATAGATATCTGTGCTGGTGTTTTGTTTAGTTGGTCGATGACCGAATACTCCTTAGCCTGCATTTTCCTCCAAAGATCATCTGAACTTGTTTCAAAGAGGGGAGGGCGGTTGGCAGCTTGCTTGCTTGACTCAGCCAGATGTTCAGGGGTATAGACTCTACCAGTTCTCGTCATACCCTGTGCTGCGATGGCTTCCTCAGACCTGTTTTTACCTTTCCTTCTTGCCTCGGCTGTATAATCCCAAGGGATAACATTTGAATAGAAAAGTGGTGTGGTCGACATTGCTACTGGAATCAGCGTTGCCATTCTTACTTCAACTGTAGTGTATGTCAGGGGTGGCAGGACTACAACCTCGAGTGGTGCTGGTGCGTTTTCTAGAGATACAAACTCAACTTCAATTGGCAATGGCGCCTTCACCTTTGCAGGCGGCGCCACTTCAAACTCAAGTGGGATAGACATATTCACCTCGGCATTCTCAGATTGATGGATCTGTACTATGATCGGGTTGAGAGTTACTGCAGGTTTATTTGGGTCATCGCCTTCTGCGATCAACCCGACTGACCCCTCGGGATCCCAATCATCATCTAGCTCAATCATATGGATACCTTCACCCTTATTGTCTGGTAAAGGGTTGTTGCGGACATTCGGAGCGGGGTCTCTTGCCACAATAATTTTGTTATCAATGAGGGTTTGTATTTTTTCTTTTAGAGAGCGGCAATCTTCGATGGTGTGTTCTTTCATGCCAGAATGGTATGCACAGGATTTGTTTGGGTTAACCCACTGAGAGCGGTTCTCAAGGGTGGCAGCAGGGATAGCTGTGACGTAGCCAGCAACTTTGAGCTTTTCATACAACTGGTCGATGGGCTCGACTTTGGCGGTATATTGCTTTGGAGGGCGGCAATCAAAGTTAGGGCGAGGCTTAGGGAAGTTTTGACGGGTAGGGGGTGATTGATAGTGAGGTGGCTGAGAATTATAGGTGTTGTAGACGGGAGCGGGTTGTGAATATCTAGGTGGGGTAGGTTGATATGTGGGTGGTAGAGATTGGTATGTGGGCGGTGGAGCTTGGTAAGGAGGTGAGGGTGCTTGGTAGTTCGGGGTTGGCTGATATGTGAAGGGAGGTGTTGGGTAGACTTGGTATTTCGGTGGGGATTTGGATTATTCTGCAACCATTACAGCTCCCACATCTTTTCTCTTAGACACACCACCGGACTGTAAAGCCTTGTTAGTGGCTTGCAAAGCTTCAAAATTTGTAACCATACCGCTCTTGATACCTTCCTCAATCTGCTCTCCCAATTTGATAATGTCAGAAAATTTGTGGCCTTCAACCATCATCAACCATTCATAATATTGTGGGTCCTGATCCCGGACAAAGAACTTGTTCATCTGTTCTTCCTCTAAAGCAGGTCTGACTTTAGCAGCGTCCGACCTCCAACGAGTAGCATACTCGCGAAAGGTTTCTGTGGGTTTCTTCTTCAAGTTTTGGATGTAGAACACATCTGGTGCGTTCTCTGTATTAAATCTTAACCTGTCCATGAAGTCTGTTGCCATGCTCACCCAGTTTGACCATTTCTTGGGGTCTTGGATGATGTACCAAGACAGTGCGTCTCCCTTCAAACTCCTCATGAACTGCTTCATGCGGAATATATATTGCGAAGCGATTCGAATAATAAAATGTGCACTACCAAAGGGTCGAACGGCTCGAATCATAGATGCATCTATTCCGCTGTGGCATACGGCCCGCTCCCATGAGAGCAGTGGAAAGAATCACCTCGCTCGCGGAATATATATTGCATCGCGGTCACACATATGCATACACATCCAAACAGTCTACCCCGACTATATCGGGAAAAGCAATTACTTATAAATGACAAGGATCTCTTTTAATAGTTACAAAAATAGTATTTAAGTCTTTTCCAGAAATTCATTTATCAGATGCGGTAATGATCTAATCATCTTAAATGTCTTCGATAAGGTTACAAATATGACAAGTAACGACAAACTAATGAAAATATACCCTAATACGCATAACCATTTAAATTATATAAATTCCTAACTCCGCTCGAAGAATTGACAAAATTTCCCTCGAGCCCACGTGCCCGAATTCCGAAATTTCTCGAAGATAATGCTTACGCATAGCTTTACTAACTCAAATACATAATTTACTCTTAATTCCATGCTCAAATTCGTGGTCAAAATTCCAAATTACCAATTCTAGGTCTTTCCCTAAAAATCCCAATTTCCTATTAATTTCCATGTCTAGTTCCATGTAGGATCACATATTTAACTTAGAAATGAGAAGAAATCACTTACCTAGTGATTCTTGAAGAAAATCCCATCTTGAAGCTCTCCAAAGCCACCCACACCAAATGAAATTAGGAGAAGAAATGGCAAATTCCCGTTTTTAAAACACTACACTGCCTTCAGCCTTTTCGCACCTGCAATCTCTAACCCGCACCTGCGCTCCCGCAGGTGCGCCCAAATCCTCCGCACCCGCGGTCTCCACTTTCCCATCCTAGCTCCGCACCTGCGCTCCCGCAGGTGCGCCCAAATCCTCCGCACTTGCGGTCTCCACTTTCCCAGCCTAGCTCCGCACCTGCGCTCCGTTAACCGCATCTGCACTTCTGCAGGTGCAGAAATAACCTCGCACCTGCGTCCCCCAGCCAAGCCACCCTTTTTCGCTCTTGCGACACAACAGCCGCACATGCGGCCTGAACCTCGCAGGTGCGGTTACACCAGATGACAACAGCTTCAGTTATTTCTCCAACTCCTAATTCGATCAGTTAACCACCCGAAATACACCCGAGGCCCCAGGGACCCCATCCAATTGCACCAACCTGTCCCAAAACATAATGCGGACCTGCTCGAGGCCCCAATCACATCAAATGACATTGAAACAACGAATCGTTCTCCAATTCAAGGTTTATTAACTTTGAAATTTCCAACTTCTACATTCGATGTTGAAACCTATCAAATCATGTCCGATTGACCCCAAAATTTGCACACAAGTAATATTCGACATTACGGACCTGCTCCAACTTTCGGAATCACATTTCCACCCCAATATCAATATTTTCACTATAGGTCGGATTTCTCAAAAACCTTCAAATTTCTATCTTTAGCCAAATGACTTCAAAATGACCTACGGACATCCGAATTCACTTTTGATCGCGCTCCCAACTCCAGAATCACCATACAAAGCTTTTCCCAGACTCGGAATCCCAAACGGATATCAATATCACTAAAATGCACTTCAACCCAGACTTATGAAATTTCTTCTAAAATGCTAACTTTCACAATATGCGCTGAAACGCTCCCGGGTTATCCAAAACCCGTTCCGAACATACGCCCAAGTCCGAAATCATGATACGAACCCGCTGGAACCTTCAAATCCTTATTCGGAGGTCGTTTACTAAAAAATCCAATCTTAGTCAATTCTTCAAACTTAAGTCTTCTGAAATGAGAACTTTCTTTCCCAATTGACTCCGAACTTCCCGAAATTCAACTCCGACCACGCCTACGAGTCATAACACCTGAAATGAAGTTGCTTAAGACCTCCAACTGCTGAACGATGAGCTAGAGCTCAAAACGACCGGTCGGGTCGTTACATAAGAGTAGAGTGAGAGTGCTTGACATAGTTTTGAAAAGGCTTTGGTATAAAATAGTGTTGAAAAGACTCTGTTGAATATTATAAATGTATGAAGTAGTTTTAATAGTAAGATAGTTTGAACATGAATTAAACAAACATCATATCAAATACAGAACCAAACAGGTTCAACATACTTAGATAACAATCCTTCACACATGGATTATTGAGGATTAGGGACAAGTAGAGCATGTATGGTGAACACATAACAGACAGAAGCATAGAAATTTCAAGTAATAGCAGCCAAGAGGTCATTGGCTAATGGTTGCATAGGGTTAGAAGTGCTTGGGGGGGCTAATGGGGTTGGGGATAACTAATGGTGTAAACTTAGTATGGGATTATGAATATCAGAATAAACAATAGAAGACATGGTGGTATCAAACAGAATTGAGCATATAATCAGGACAATTCTGAATTACAAATAGGTTTGTACTAGAAACTAGAGGAATCAATCAATTAACCATTTAAACATGCATAGACAGAACATAGTCAATTGGGAACATACTACAAAGGGAGTAACATATTCATAAGCATACTGATCCTAGGAGGGGGGCAGGACATAACATAACATGCTAGATGAGCAGTAATGTGAACAGGTTAATTGCATATTTAACAAAAAAACCACATATAGAAACAAATTAGGAACATGATAAACTAATGCAGTAAAAGAAACATATTGGTTTTGGGACTGAATTATAAATCAGAACATACCAGTAAAGAGAGCAAACACAAAGTGAAGAATAGAAGAGTGCAATAATTAGCCTTGGCTTGCAGCCGACTAATTCAGTAACAGTAGCAAGTAGCAAGAAATAAATTAGGAAAAGCTTTGAGTGTGAGAGAGTTTGAACTAATGTCCGTTCGTGTCCTTGTGTGTTAATGAGAGAGCATATATATAGTAGTTTGAAACTATCTAGAATAAAATAAAAATTATAATTGCACAGTAATTATGGAACTCAGAACCAATTAGAGTAAAATCAGTATAAGTACTCCCTTAATTAAGGTAGTTAACTTCAAACGGTAAAAGACAAATAAGGAAGGAGATCAATTGTGTAACTGGAGCATAACGAATAAGGAAATAATTCAAACAATGTAGTCACAGAGTAAACAATTAGGGCTAGGTTTATAAGGTTCTAATTAAGGAAATAAGAATCAATTAACAGTATAGTCAATCATGTAAGAAGGCAAGAAATAAACTAAAGGTCGGAAATTAGTAGAGAATGTTACCATAGGAAATCAATAAAGGAGATCATCACAAGAAATTAGTGAAAGGTATCAATAAGTATGAGTAGTACTGATTAAGGGGATTTAACACAAATTTCTGTAAATAAATGAGATACTCACAGTATAGGCAAGAAGGAGTAAAATCAGAAACCCTAATAAGCATAATAGGGTAGAAATCACAGAAAATCGGGGATTCAAATAGAAAATGGTACTAATTAAAGGAAATTACTACAAACTTCTATGAATGAACGGAATAGACACTGTATAGGCAAAAAGAGACAAATCAAAAATCCTAATAAGCCAAATAGGGTAAAAATCACAGATATTCAGAAGATATTCATGAGTAACAAGCATACGAACAAATTAAACGAACAAACAAGCAAACACAGTCTCAGAACCCAGGATTAAAACCAATAGAATCAGGGTTTTTAACATAGTAAATCATGTAAAAGGGGAAAACTTAAATAAGTTGTTTAAACACAGTAGAAATTATAGAACAACGCTTAAAATCAGAGAAAGAGTCATTTTGAAAAGGGGGTTAAGAAACCCTAGTTATGAAGACTAAGAGGCGTTTTTGAAATATCGGAAAAATTCTCATGGAAAACAGCAAAATAACTCAAGATACTCTTAGATCTGTTACGGATCTAAAGAGTCAAGATATAAAATTAGGGTTTTGAGAGAGATAACCCAGAGATATAGAGAGTCAGACTTAGAAACCATAGGTTTAGCCGGAAATAGAAAGATCTTACTCGGACGGGCCATGGTGGCCTGAGAACGGCAAGAACGGACCATAGGTGTGAGTTGAACAACCGTTGGTCCCTTGAGGACCTTGGGGTAGAAAGAATCCGGGCATGGGGGGGCCATAGAGACTAGGGGTGGTAGAGAACCACCATTAATACCGGCGAGCAAACGGTCGGCGAGTCGGAAGCCATGGTTTAGCAGAGAGCTTGAGAGAGAATAAAAGGGTGTAACGGTGGAGAGAAAGAGAGAAATGAGGGGATGAAGTGGTATGTCATTTAGGTTAAATTAGGTAAGGGTGAATCTAGGTCGTTGATCAAAATATTAAATCAGGTCTAGGCCGGGTAGATTTAGGAATTGGGATGAGTTAATTGAGGTTTGGGGCTGGTTTAATTTCGGCTGTAACTGAATTAAAATTATGCTATTTGTTAAATACCTAATTCAAATTAATTAAAATCATCTGTAAAATAGCTAATAGTTATAAAAAAATGAATTTCATGCATATAAAATAGTTTAAGATGATTATTTAGTATTTTAAAACACAAATGACTAATTTTTGGTAAAAACAAATCTTACAAAATTATATGCTTGGGCTATATTTGCAAAGTTGTTGCAATTATATCCAAAAGATGCTAATTTGGCTAATTATGACATAATTTGGTCTTATTAGGATCATAAACGATAAATTAAATTAAGAAATGTTTTTGAAATCATTTGTGATGCAAGTTTGGTAATTATTTGTTGGAAATAAAGTGCTGGATAAATTAATAAAAATATAGGAAAATTATGAAAAATACCAATTGCTATTAATGCATGATTTTGAAGATATATATGCAATTAAAAATATTTTTTGAGAAAAATTGGGTATCAACACCAGCTAGAGGTGGGGGTCGAGGTGGAGAGGTAGAGGTCAGGCCGTTAGAGGTGGAGGCCAGGACGCTAGAGGTAGAGGTCAGCCAGCAGGAGGCCATCCCAGGGATGTAGTTCAGAGTGATGGAGCTCCGCCCCGATGTTATGCTATTCCAGCCAGACTTGAGGCTGAGGCCTCCGATGCAGTTATCACAAGTACGGTTTCAGTTTGCAGCAGGTATGCTTCAGTTCTATTTGATCCAGGGTCCACATATTCTTATGTGTCATCTTATTTTGCCCCTTATCTTATTGTGTCTCTTGATTCTCTGAGTGCTCCTGTATATGTGTCTACACTGATGGGTGATTCTATTGGGGTAGATCGTGTCTATCGTTTGGGTGTAGTGGTTATTGGGGGTCTTGAGACTAGTGTAGATATCCTACTCCTCGATATGGTAGATTTTGATGTTATTTTGGGGATGGATTGGTTGTCGCCTTATCATGCCATATTGGACTGTCATGCCAAGACCGTGACCTTAGCATTGCAAGGGTTGCCTCAACTGGAGTGGAGACGGACTCCTGGTCATTCTTCCAACAGGTTTATCTCTTATATAAAGGCTAGGCTTATGGTCGAGAAGGGGTGTTTGGCCTATTTGGCTTATGTCCGTGATTTTAGTTTTGAGGTTCCTTTTATGGATTCTGTGCCCGTTGTCCGTGAGTTTCCAGAGGTGTTTCCTATAGACCTGCCAAGTATGCCACCTGACAGGGATATTGAATTTTGCATTGATTTGGCTCTGGGCACTCAACCCATTTCTATCCCGCCATATCGTATGGCCCCGCCAGAGTTGAAGGAATTGAAAGAACAATTGCAGGATTTTTTTGATAAAGGCCTTATTAGGCCTAGTGTCTCGCCTTGGGGCGCGCCAGTGTTGTTTGTTAAGAAGAATGATGGATCGATGAGGATGTGCATAGATTATCGGCAGTTGAACAAAGTTACCATAAAAAACAAGTATCCATTGCCGAGGATTGATGATTTATTTGATCAACTTTAGGGTGCCAGGGTATTTTCGAAGATTGATTTGAGGTCTGGCTACCATCAGTTGAGGATTAGGGCGTCCGATGTCCTTAAGACAGCTTTTCGCACTTGGCACGGACATTATGAGTTCTTAGTGATGTCATTCGGGTTGACAAATTCCCCAACAACTTTCATGGACTTGATGAACCGAGTGTTCAGATCTTATTTGGATTTCTTCATGATTGTCTTCATTGACGATATTCTGATCTACTCCCGCAATCGGGAGGAGCATGAGCAGCACCTTCGAGTCGTTCTCCAGACACTGAAGACAGTCAGTAATATGCTAAGTTTTCGAAATGTGAGTTTTGGTTGAGTTCAGTTGCATTCTTGGGTCATGTTGTATCAGCAGAGGGTATCCAGGTGGATCCTAAGAAGATTGTGGCAGTCAAGGATTGGCCTAGACCCACATCAGCCATAGAGATCCGGAGTTTCTTGGGTTTGGCGGGCTATTACGGTCGATTTGTGGAGGGATTTTCGTCTATTGCAGCCCCGATGAACAGGTCGACCTAGAAGGGTGCCCAGTTCAGGTGGTCAGACAAGTGTGGGGCGAGCTTTCAAAAGCTCAAGACAACTTTGACTACGGCGCCGGTGTTGGTTTTGCCCACAGGTTCAGGGCCATATACTGTGTATTGTGATGCATCTCATATTGAACTTGGTGCACTGTTGATGTAGAATGACAAGGTTATTACATATGCTTCGCGACAGTTGAAGATCCACGAGAGGAATTATCCAGTCCATGATTTGGAGCTAGCAGCCATTGTTCATGCACTGAATATTTGGAGGCATTATCTATATGGCGCTTCATCTGAGGTGTTCACGGATCACAAGAATTTGCAATACTTGTTCAAGAAGAAGGAGCTAAATTTGAGGCAGAGGAGATGGTTGGAGCTGTTGAAAGACTATGACATCACGATCTTGTATCCTCCGGGGAAGGCCAATGTGGTGGCCGATGCTTTGAGTAGGAAGTCAGCCAGTATGGGTAGCCTTGCATATATTCCGATTGGGTAGAGACCGCTTTCTTTGGATGTTCAGGATTTAGCCAATTAGTTCATGAGGTTGGATGTTTTTGATCCCGACCGTGTTCTAGCTTACACAGTCGCTCGTTCTTCATTATTTGATTGTATACCGATATCGGCAGTATGATGATCCTCGTCTACTTGTCCTTAGGGACACGGTCCGTCACGGTGGTGCCAAGCAGGTTACAGTTGGGAATGATGGAGTTTTACGGATGCAGGGTCGCATTTGTGTGCCAAATGTGGATGGACTTCGTGAGTTGATTCTAGAGGAGGCCCATAGTTCCTGGTACTCCATTCATTCGGGAGCCACTAAGATGTATCAGGACTTGCGACAGCATTACTAGTGGAGGAGGATGAAGAAGGATATTGTAGCGTATGTAGCTCGGTTTTTGAATTGTCTGCAGGTAAAGTACGACCATTAGAGACCGAGTGGATTGTTTCAGAAGATTGAGATTCCTGAGTGGAAGTGGGAGCGTATCACTAAGGAAATTGTTGTTGGACTCCCACGGACTCAGAAGAAGTTCGATGTAGTATGGGTTATTGTAGATAAGCTGACCAAGTCAGCGCATTTCATTCCTATAGCAGTTTCATATTCCTCGGAGTGATTGGTTGAGATCTATATTCGGGAAATTGTTCGTCTTCATGGTGTGCCCGTGTCTATCATTTCTGACCGAGGTACGCAGTTTACCTCGCACTTCTGGAGGGCAGTTCAGCGTGAGTTTGGCGCGAGGGTCGAGTTGAGCATAACATTTCATCCTCAGACGGACAGATAGTCCGAGCGTACTATTCAGATTTTGGAGGATATACTTTGCGCCTGTGTTATCGACTTTGGAGGTTCTTCGGATCAGTTCTTGCCATTAGCAGAGTTTGCCTATAACAACAGCTACCAGTCGAGCATTCAGATGGCTCCCTATGAGGCATTATATGGTAGGCAGTGTCGGTCGTCGGTCGTCGGTTGGATGGTTTGAGCCGGGAGAGGCTCGGTTGTTGGGTACATACCTAGTGCAGGATGCCTTGGAAAATGTTAAGGTTATTCAGGACAGACTTCGTACAACTCAGTCAAGGCAAAAGAGTTATGCCTTTTGCAAGGTTCGTGATGTGGCATTCATGGTTGGAGAGCGAGTGTTGCTTTGGGTGTCGCACATGAAGGGTGTGATGAGAATTGGGAAGAAGGGCAAGCTAAGCCCTAGGTTCATCGGTCCTTTTGAGATCCTTGATAGAGTGAGAGAGGTGGCTTACAGACTTGCGTTGCCACCGAGTTTATCAGATGTGCACTCAGTGTTTCATGTGTCTATGCTTCTGAAGTATCATGACAATCCATCCCATGTGTTAGACTTCAGCAGTGTCAAGTTGGACAAGGACTTGACCTATGAGGAGGAGCCGGGAGCTATTCTAGATCGGCATGTTCGTCAGTTGAGATCAAAGAGTTACCCTTCAGTTTGTGTTCAGTGGAGAGTCCATCCTGCCGAGGCAGCTACCTAGGAGTCCGACTCCGATATGCGGAGCCGATATCCCCATCTTTTCCCCGATTTAGGTACTTTTCTATGTTCGTTTGAATTTGATAGTATCAAGCTCGTATTTGTGTTCTGGAGCCCGGTACAGGTTTAATATGGTATTTGAGTTGTGCCTGTAAAATTTGGTAACTTTTACCCTTAGTTGTAAAATTTGAAACTTTAAGAGTTCTTGAGATTTTCATTGATTTTGATGCTAAATTCGTTGTTTAAGATGTTATTTTGGCGATTTGATCGCATGAGTGGGTCCGTAGGATGTTTTTAGGGTTGTGTGCATTTTTGGTTTGGAGCCCCGAGGGCTTGAGTGGGTTTTGGATGGGCTTCAGGATGTTTTTTACTTTGAAACATCTGGTGTAGTTGTTGTATCTGGTACCTGTTGCACTATGCTACGCGAACGCATGGTCACCACGCGAACGCAAAGGGGAAACTGGGTTGGGGTTGGGTTTGTTTTACGCGAACGCATAGACTTGGACGCGAGCGCGGAGCACTAGGGGCTGCTCTACGCGAACGAAACCGGTCAACCGCGAACACATAGGTTTAGGAGGGACTGGTCAGGGAACTTAGGAAAAGCCTAT
The DNA here is from genome assembly GCA_005239495.1 of Nicotiana undulata. Lineage (NCBI taxonomy): Eukaryota > Viridiplantae > Streptophyta > Magnoliopsida > Solanales > Solanaceae > Nicotiana > Nicotiana undulata. The sequence continues at coordinate 61,644 of ML269063.1, forward strand.
GCGAACGCGACCCCTTATACGCGAACGCGAAGGCAGGGATGGGCTAAGCCTTCGTGAACGCATGGCTTTTCCTGCGATCGCACAAGTCTTCAGCAGGCAGCCCTTCGCGTAAGCGGCAGTGTTCCCGCGAACACGATGAACACTGTCGCCAGCACTTAAAACAGTAACAAAACGGGAATTAGGCCATAAATTCATATTTTCAAAAACCAAAGAGCATAGAGGCGATTTTCAAAGGACAAGTTCTTCCCCAAAGTATTGGTATATGATATTAAACCTCTTTCTTTCATTTACCTATTGCATTTCATCAATTTTTATCCAAAATTCTAAGGTTTTTAATTGTAGAAATTGGAGATTTGGGTAGAGTTAGGGATTTTTTTATAATTTGAATTTAGACCTCGTTTTGGGGTCGAATTTAGAAACTAATTGCATATTTGGGCTCGTGGGTGAATGGGTGATCGAGTTTTGGTCCGAACCTCGTGTTTTGACCAAGCAGGCCCGACGTCGATTTTTGACTTTTTGGGGAAAATGATAGAAAACCTATAATTAAGCATTGGGGTTGAATTCTTTTGTGATGACCCAAAAGGTCATCTTATGTAATTTAAGCCTTATCTGTGTTCCGAGGCTCCGAGAGCCTCCGTTAGTCTGACTTCGTTATGCGTGCGCAGCCCAGGCATGTAGCCGGGAAGCTATCATGTGAAAAGTTGATGAAAAATGAGTTTTGATAATTAATAAATGAATATAGTTGACTTTGGTCAATATTTTTTGTAAACGGACCTGGACCCGTGATTCGACGGTCCCGGAGGGNTTTAATTGTCTTATTTGTAAAGTTTGGTGTAAAACGGGCGTAAATTGAGTGATTTCGGATCATAATGAGATTTTGAAGTTTTAAAGAAATTGAAATGTGGCTTGGAAAGTGATGTTATGTTCCCGAGGTCTGAATGAGATTCCTAGACCGGGAACAGTACCGTGGTGTCATTTATAACTTATCTGCAAAGTTTGATGCCATTCCGAG
>ML269064.1:10510-30236 GCA_005239495.1 Nicotiana undulata
GTGTGTTGTCGACCACATCTATAATTAGGGGGCTACATGGACATTTAGGAATTTCACCCTTCTTTGATACTCCAATCGTGTGATAGAGCTCAAGTTAGGGAGTTAGCTTTATCTCCAGACCTTTCTCTCAAAATGAGTAAATGCGATACCATAATCCGCGTGTTTGAAGACATTAGGAGGGAATGATCCCACCATTGAGTCCGAAGGGACTGCCCAAGGGCTTGTTAGGAGAATGTATTGAGCTGTGGAGGGATTGGTAGAACCAATCGCTAAGAGGGGAGTGCCCTTGTCCCTATTGATGTCCCTGCACCACCCAACCCTATAGTATATCGGTATGGTACCAACGTACTCTTGATTGTATATGTACATCCATATTGAAGAACTTTCATAGGCATGGCTTTAATAAATGTTGAGTCACAGACCATTTTATACACCTACTCTTTGAACGAGATCCAATATTTCTTGAATTCACTCTACCCCAAATTTTCTTATATGCAATCTTTTATGATATCGAGCTCTATGATCATGTCCTTGAATTGAGTTGTAGCTATAGAATTACCATTTCCAACACGCCTTTNTATCGGTATGGTACCAACGTACTCTTGATTGTATATGTACATCCATATTGAAGAACTTTCATAGGCATGGCTTTAATAAATGTTGAGTCACAGACCATTTTATACACCTACTCTTTGAACGAGATCCAATATTTCTTGAATTCACTCTACCCCAAATTTTCTTATATGCAATCTTTTATGATATCGAGCTCTATGATCATGTCCTTGAATTGAGTTGTATCTATAGAATTACCATTTCCAGCACACCTTTCTAAACTCTAACAAGGGACTATACCCGAAGAATTTCTCATCGAATGAAGGGATGAACCATTATCATATGTTCGCACAAAATAAAAAGATATCTTTCCTTGGCCCTTTTCTTCGGGTTTCTTCTTCAATCTGAATGTTGATATAGGTGAAGATCTTGCTTTATTTCATCATCATATCTAGTATGGTAGTTCCCTCGCTCTATCTTTGTTAAGGCTTCCTATAACGACCCAGCCGGTCATTTTGCATATTAGGGTCCCGTTTCCTTAAATGAAACCTTCCATAGAGGCTATCCGTGCTTTATGACTCGTGGGAGCGGGTGGTTCGGGATGTGGAAATGAATTGGATGGTTTAGGAACACTTGGTTCCTTAAGGCTGGCCTATTTGGCCAAGTTTGACTTCGGTCAAAATTTTGAGAAAACGACCTCGGAATCAAGTTTTGACAGCTCCATCAGCTCCGTACAGTGATTTCGGACTTGGGCGTATGTTCGGCTCGAGTTTCTGATGACCCGGGAGCATTTCAGCGCCCGAAATGGAAATCAGGATTTCCTTAAGTTTAGAATTTGGCCTGGAATGGGACTTCATGCTATCGAAGTCCGAATGGAATTCTGAGGCCGTCAATAGTTTTGTATAGTCATTTATGACCTGTCTGCAAAATTTGGGGTCATTCCGAGTAGTATAGACCTATTCGGCGCAATGTAATGAATTCTAGAATTTCAAAGTTCTTAAGTTTGATTAATTTGGTTTTTGGGGTTGAATTTTGAGTTACGTTATGGTTTTTCATGTTCCAGAAGTTCAAGCGAGTCCGTATCACAAATACAGACTTGCCGGTGCTTTTGGACGGGGTCCCAGGGAGCTCGGGGGTGTTTTAGACCCCCGGGAGCTAAGTTAGAAAAACCAAAAATTTTCTGTCTAGTGTCCTTCTCTGCGATCGCAAAAGCAGGGATGCGATCGCAGAGAAGTAATAATGTTGTGTCATCCAATGTTCTCTGCGATCGCAGACATCACTCCGCGATCGCATATGGTCCCCTCCCCAACCCTCTCCGGTCGCAGACTCACTCTTGCTATTGCACAAGTCACCTACCCCATCCCCCTCGCTACTGCATGTTTCTCTCTGCGATCGCAGACCTTACTCCTGCGATCGCATAATCTTACCTCGCCACACCTCCACGATCGCAGGCCCCATCTATGCGATCGCATAGTGACAAGGGCCAGGGTCATTTGTTCTCCGTGATCGCAGGCCTGATGACCTGATCGCAACGAAGGTTTTCTTGGGCAGTACTTAAATGCCCAATTACGGGATTTCTTCCTCATTTCCAATTTCCAAACTCCATTGAAGCATCTTAGAGCTGGGGGAAATGGCTGTCCAAAGCCACTATCATCTAAGGTGAGTGACTTCTTCTCTAAATTATCAATTTTTCATGGAATTCAACTAATTTTGTTCTTAAAAATATCAAAATCATGGGAAACATTGGGTAGAAATTCCTAGGGCTTTGATAATTAGTGAATTATCCCTTTTTAGCCATGAATTCCTAAATAAATTAGGTAATTACGATCCTTAGGCTTCGGGTAATTCATTCCTTCGAGAATTTTCAAAATCCGAATGCGTGGGCCCGGGGTCAAAATTTCAAAAACCTTCAAGAAGACTATATTTTAGAATTTCTTGTTAATTCTTATTCTTGGAGCATAAATTGATTCAATTATGCTATGTTTGGCTAGTTGTGAGTCGTCGAGGGTAGTTTCGGAGCTTTGAGCGCATTCTTGATCTGGTCTTTTGTCCGAGGAGTGCTTCGTCGAGGTGAGTCTCCCTTCTAACCTCGTAAGAGGGAAATTGTCCCTCAAGGTAACCTTGTTTGCTATGTGATCTTTTTTGGGCGCTACGTACGCACCGAGTGACGAGAGTCCGTACGTAGTGTCAATTAGTGCTTCGTCCGGGTAGTTAGGACATACCATGTTCATTATTTTTCCCTGTTGTAGTATAGATATGACTTGTATACTTGTGTGATTGGTTCTGTTGTCTTTGAACATTGTGATACTTGGCTTGATTAAAGTGTGATAAGAGAATCACGGGATGGGATCGGGTCGTACGCCACGGTAGGGTGACTAGTGATTATATTATCGTTACGGGCCGTACGCCACGGCAGAGCGATGATTGATTATATTATGGGATCGGGTCGTACGCCACGGCAGAGTGATGAGAGAGTATATTATGGGATCGGGCCGTACGCCACGGCGAAGACTACAGGGTGAGATCGGGCTGTACGCCACGACGGAGATTGAGACTACAGGGTGGGATCGGGCCGTACGCCACGACGAAGATTTACAGGATGGGATCGGGTGGTATGCCACGGCGGAGCGATGAGAGTGAGTACCATATAGGCCACGGCGGATACAAAACTTGTTTGATTTGAGATTGTTATTTGATGCTGGATGTTGATGTACTTGATTATTTGCTTTACTTGCCTACAGTTTTCCTTACATCCTACTTACTTTATTACTGTTGGACCTTAGTGAGTATCGAGTCGACCTCTCGTCACTACTTCTTCGAGATTAGATGGGATACTCACTGGGTACATATTTATGTATGTACTCATGCTGCACTTTCCTTTCTTTCTACACTTGATTGTGCAGGTCCAGAGGTTGGTCAGTCTGATTATCATTCCAGTGCTAGATATTGACCGAGTGGCTATACTTTACGGTGAGCTGTCCTTCTTGGCGACTTCCTGGCAGCATCCTTGAGTTTCCTTGTCATATTTCCTCTGTCTTTTGTTCAGACTGAGGCTCTGTATATATATTTCAGTTATTTTATATTCAGTAGTTGCCCGTGGCACTCGTGACACTAGTTCCTGGCACACACACGCAGTTATTATTTTGGGGTTTTGGTTGTGCATATGTTATGCGACGTGCCTATCGGTTGATTTCTGTACCTGTGGTTCTATCTCATATTATTTATCATTATTGGGTTTTATCCATTTAAAGTTGGTAGTTATTAAATTGTTAACCAAAAAGGGGAAGGGTAACACCTTGTGTGTTTCATATCGGCTTGCCTGACCTCGCTGTTGGGCGCCATCGCGATCTGAATTAGGATTTGGGTCGTGACACTTCCATTTTGGCCTAGTGGTCGGAATCGGCTAGATTTTTTATTTGCTTGACGAGAATATCCCTTTTCTCCCACATGTTATTTTCTGAATTTGGTCTGCTCAATTACTTTTAAACATTATTATCTCTCCATCGAAGCTAGGGTCCGTCGAACCTCCATGTAGCTGGATCGTGCTACTTATTCTTGTTGCTCGTCTTATTCTTGAAGGTTGTTCTTCTTTTGGGTATAAGAAAGAAGAGCATTTTCGCTCCTCCTTTGGATTGCATAATACTTGTTTAAGTGTCGTTATATGTTAATTGCTCCATGTTGCTACGAATCCAACTTATTTTGATGTTTGTAGTGGCTCCCCTAGCCGTGAAGCTACTAAGTTTACTCCTAAAACCTGAAGTTCCCTTTTGTTAGTTCATCTGACATACCCGACATTCCTCTAGCTGTTGACCCATTTCTCAGTTCCAATTTCGAGGGCTGAAGAAAGAGCATAATTTTGTCCCTGGTATCTAGAAATACAATTTCTTTTATAAATGGTGATCCACCCTAATTCTGTACCAATTCTGCTGAATCCAGAAAATGGGATAAATGTAACAATACCTTTATTTTCTAGCTAACTAGTTTTCGGTCCTCTGATATTACTGGAGTTTTTAGTATTCTGACATAACTAAACAAGGATATGGGATTATAGGTGGCGGGGGCAAGTCAATCCATCCTCTTACTTTAACTACGAGCCTGCTTCATTCACTATCGGTTATACTATCCCTTCTCAATCATATCCCCTTAAAAGCACTATCTTTAAAGGTTGAACTCTGAACCAGAAAGAGTAGCTCTAATTTTAAAATACTTCTAGATATCTGGTCAATGGATTAATAAATGCCACAAATTACATGGGTTCCCACTTCACTTCAAGTTCATCAAGGGTTGATAGCATGCCGCAATTTCTGAACCATCTATGCATGTGCTAATCTAACAATCATCTTCCCAGTCGAACTCTCACCTTTTAGTTTTGGGATTCCCAAGGAGAAACACACCTAGTAACACATTCATATTTCAAGCCTTCTTCTCGGCCAAGCCTTATAGCATCTCCCAATTTGGTTCGTAATAACTTTGTGTAGAAGTGTGTTGTAGTGCTTCGTTGCGAAGCATAGTTGCTAAACATAAGTGAATTTTTTAAATTTTGGAGCTATACATCATGTGACTATATGCGGAGGTCTTCTTTCAAAAATGTAAAGGTCCTCATAATCCCTTATATTATCACATTTCCTAGTGGTTACAATGTAAAGGTCACTTCTATAAGCTCTCTCACTTTCTATCATTTGTCTTGCATCATGTGTTGTTTACCCGTAATCTTCAATGCGATATTATCTCAATTTCTCAACTTGTTATCCAACTATATGATCTGATTTAATTAACCTCATTTTTATGTACTCTACAAGCTCCTTGGGAATGGGAAAATTTCCCTTTACTACATACTTCTAAATGTCTTCAACTCTGTTTAAGCTTGTTGATTCCAAATGTTGTTCTTAGTTGTGCTGCCTTACTATCTATTTTCATCTGGTAACTCTCCTTGTGAATCTAATTTCATGCCTTATGGCATCGAGGGTCGGGGTATGTTCCTTTTGTTATGATAAAAAGATATTGCTCGCACCCCTTGTGAGATTTTCTCCTAAACGATCATCTACCTGCTCTGCTTGTCCATGCGACTAGGTAACTTGGGTTACTCTTCTCCGATAAGTGCATCAAGACTTCTCACCCTTTCATAATTATTCATATGGTAACTTCGAGGCCTTAATCTACACTAGCTCGTAATGATTTTGAGTACTTTCTCGCCATTGTTGATGATTTTCTAGGGCTACGAGGGCATGTCTCATGGGTTCCAAAAGTAATGGTTTTCCTTAAAGTTCAAGCTTAAATTGACATGATTTCGAATCAAAGTGTGTCCCCTTTTTCAAAAATCTTAATTGGGTCGAATTTGATGAGGTTATGTGACTTTCTGCTCACTCGGATTCTAGGAGTATTGACAACGTCATGGTCATGTATGGGGAATTATTGCTACCTCTGGCATTCTACCGCATTGGGGAGGGGTAGATGGTTCAAATTATGATAACCTCATAAGTAGATGACTTATTTTCCATCCTCATGCGCTTGTGGCACAGAGTCCTTGTGTCGCTTATTGTTAGGAGTGAAATCAAATTCCATGTATTTCATTTGCGGCCACAATCACACCCATGTTGCAAGAGTCTTACCATTTGAGCTCAACTATTTACCTTACACTTAGAGACAAAACTGGTGTATCCTACTTGATCAGTTCTTTAAAGTCTCAAGTTCACATACATGATATCCACCTTATCAAAGAATAATAGTTACCACTATGTTTCACTTATCTGATAATTGATGTAGTTACCTGGATTAGACCATGTCAGCATCGTTAATATATATCATCGTGTCTCTTAACATATAGCCTCATAAAATACTCTGCTCAACACATTAATGGATTCATGAATAATTCCAGCCCAATCTTGAACTCCGTTGCTCCTCACTGTATTTGGCCTATTTTGGTATTGAAAGTTCAAATGTGTCAAAGTCACCTTGTGATCACATATATTCAGTAGGTAATTCTATGGTCAATTTATTATAGTACATCTTAGATAAATCATGAAGGTCACCACGAGTTTAGTTTGGGTGTTCGCATAGAGATTTAGAATTTCGGAAGGCAAACCGGTTATTCTCAAAACCTTTCAATATAGATGTTATGTGAATTGATAATGAAGGGTACATAAGAGCATTTTCCCCATTAGGTTGAACTAGGAGTATGATGTTCCCCATAACTGTTCCTCATGTACTTTGTGTTTTCATATGTTTATGTCTAAGAAGGTAGTGATAAAAGAAGGGTGTGAATTGATTTGATTGAACTATATGATCATGGTAATATCCTATATGATGCATTATTGTCAAGAATCATCGTGGTTTGACTTCATATGGATTGTTGATTGAAATGAATTATATTCTTGTTGATGAACACCTTCGTGATTACATTAATGGCTGGTAGGGACTATTATGAACACATGATTGTTTGGTTACTATGAAATGATATTCTTGATGGTATGATGCCATGTGATGGAATTGTGGGCTGTTGTTGTTACCATGAATTGTAATGTCCGGTGGAAAGTAAGTTGTACAGTGGAAATCATTAAAGGTAAAGTTAATGAATAGTTAACTCATGCGAGGTGTCTATCTGTCATCCTTGTTATGTATGTTTGGGAGTTGATATTATTTCCGTGAATGTGTTATGGCAAATCTTGTAAGTCGAGGAGGCCACCTTGAAGGCCGAAAGTGTCGTAGAAGGAAAATGTTTTCGCTTGGTTGTATATCAATTAGTTTTGACTTGAAAGGTACCTTATAGGTGTTATGATCTGAAAAGTCCCATCTCCAAAACAAAATAAAGTTCCTATCTAAAGAGAAACTCTATGAGTTGCTACTGGATTTCATGGATGATTCTGAAGAAACAACAAAAGAGAAAGAACAATACTCTAAAGAATGTGCAATGCTAAAAGCAATATGCATGAACCTGGAAATTAGAGTAAGTGAATCTGAAAAGAAAAACACCGTCCTGATGAACCAGGTTCATCCACTTGAAACTGAGATTCTAGAGCTAAATTCTGAAAATTAAAGTTAAAGCTAGGATCCAGTAAAAAGATTGTTGATCATTATCATACAATGTTAGAAGCAAATATGGGAAAACTAAAAGATAAGATGTATACCAAGGATGAACAAATAAGGACCCTTAAAGAAGAACTTGGTAAAGTCAAACATGAGTTAGATCGAACTTGTATATGGAATAAATCCTCTGATGCCTTGACATGGCTTCAAGAAAACCATATTAGCAACCAGAGAGGACTTGGCTTTGGGAGTCAACTGCCCAAGTGGGATCCCAAAAGCAAGTATCTCACTCTCCCTGAGAATAAAATTTGCACCCATTGTGGTAAGACTAGTCATTACAAAATTGAATGTACTGCAAAAGAGCAGGTCAGTCAAAGAAATGAGAGTTTTGTTAAAAAGAAAAACTGGTTACCAAATTGGGCCAGAAATAACTTAATTCATCCTTTCTCTCATAGAAAAGGACCCAAACTATTTTGGGTTCAACCCCTGATTTATTTTTGTAGGTTCAAGTGAGAGGAAGCAGCCAAATTTGGTACTTAGATAGTGGCTGCTCAAAACATATGACAGGGAAAAAGGAACAATTCCTTCACTTGAAAACCTCAAAGGAGGAAATGTCTCCTTTGAAAATGGAAAGAAAGGTGAAATTATAGGGGTTGGTAAGGTAGGTAAGGATGACACACGTTCCATTGAACATGTGTACTTGATAGATGGCTTGAAATATAGCCTGATCAGTGTGTCACAATTGTGTGACAGAGGTAACTTGGTTGCTTTCACTTCCACAAAATTTTTTGTGATTAACCTGCTTACTGACAAGATTGTTTTGCAAGGAAAAATAATGAATAACATCTATGTCATATACTTGTCCACACTGTCTGAAAATGAACTCACTTGCTTAAGTGTGTTGGACAGTGATCCCCTCCTTTGGCACAAAAGACTTGGTCACGCGAGTCTGAATCAGCTTAACAAACTAGTCTCTAAGGACTTAGTGGTAGGTCTCCCTAACATTAAGTTCAAGGATGACAAAGTTTGTGAGGCATGTTCAAGGAGGAAGTAGGTAAGATCCTTATTCAAAAGCAAGAAAATGGTCAGTACCATCAGGATGTTGGAACTGGTTCATATGGACTTATGTGTTCCTATGAGAACTCTAAGCAGATGTGGTAAGAAATAACAAATGGTGCTAGTTGATGATTACTCAAGGTTCACTTGGACCTTATTTCTGACATCTAAAGATGAAGCATTTGATATGTTCACTTCATTTGTTAGAAAAACTCAAAACCAGTTCAGAAATCAACTAGCATCAATAAGATCTGGTCATGGTACTGAATTTGAGAATGCAAAGTTTGCTGAGTTCTGTGATGAACATGGTATCAATCACAACTTTTCTGCCCCTAGAACCCCATAGCAAAATGGGGTTATTGAAAGAAAGAACAGGACTCTTGAAGACATGGACAGAACCATGCTTCTTTCTAGCAAACTACCTTACACCTTCTGGGCAGAAGCAATAAACACTGCATGTTACATAATAAATAGATGCATGACCAGGCCACTGGTAGAGAAAACTCCTTATGAATTACTTAAAGGGAGAAAGCCCAACATATCCCACCTTAGGTCTTTTGGATGCAAGTGCTTTGTGCACAAAATGGCAAAGATTCCCTAGGTAAATTTTATTCCAGAAGTGATGAGGGAGTATTCTTGGGATATTCATCACATAGCAAAGCTTATAAAGTTTATAATAAAAGAACTATGTGTGTAGAGGAGAGTGTGTATGTGGTTTTTGATGAAACTAATACTCTTTCTAAGAGACAGGAACCAGAAGATGAGGAGCTTGGACTGGTCAGAAGCAGTGAACAAATTGAAGCAATTATGGAATATGGAGCAGGTGATGGACCAGGTCCAACTACCCCGAGCAACATGATAGGGGGAACTCAACAGCAAAGTACTCATGACCTTGGCCCTGATCCTGTTCCACAACAACAAGCATCATAGGATCATCTAGTAGTGAACAATTGGTTCTCAAACCACACAGATTTCAGAGTTCTCACCCTCTTGAGAACATCATAACAGATTTGACATCTGGAATCAAAACAAGATCCTCTTTGAAAAATCTGTGTGCGTTTGATGCCTTTCTATCCTTGATTGAACCAAAGAACATTGGTGAATCCCTACAGGATGCTGACTTGGTAAATGCCATGTAAGAAGAGCTGAATCAATTTGAAAGAAGTCAAGTATGACACTTGGTACCCAGACCACTAGACATATCAGTAATTGGCATCAAGTGGGTCTTCAGGAACAAACTCGATGAGGATGGAACTGTTATAAGAAACAAGTCCAGACTGGTTGTCCAAGGATATAGTCAAGAAGAGGAAATTGACTATGATGAGACCTTTTCTCCTGTGGCAAGATTGAAGGCAATCAGACTTCTTATAGCATTTGCTGCACACATGGAATTCACTCTGCATCAGATGGATGTAAAGAGTCCTTTTCTCGGTGGTTATCTAAAGGAAAAAGTATTTGTAAAACAACCTCCAGGTTTTGAAAGCAAGGAGACACCTTACCATGTATACAAGCTTGAAAAGGCTTTGTATGGACTCAAACAAGCACCAAGAGCATGGTATGAACGACTATCAAAATTCCTGCTAGAACATGGATACAAACGAGGTAAAATTGACAGTACCTTGTTCTTAAAGGAAAAAGGTAAGGATCTCCTGGTTGTGCAAATATATGTGGATGATACATATTTGGTGCGACCTCTGGAAAATTGAGTAAGGAATTTGCTAAACTTATGGGGAGTGAGTTTGAGATGAGTATGATGGGTGAGCTAAACTTCTTCTTAGGCCTACAAATCAAGCAAAACTCAAATGGAACAATGATCCATCAACAAAAATATGTGAAGGAATTGATCAAAAGATTTAAAATGGAAGACCCAAAAGAAATTGACACCCCCATAGCCACAACTACAAAATTAGATGTGGATGAACCTGGTTCATCCGTTGATCAGAAGCTATACAGAGGGATGATTTGGTCTCTATTATATCTCACTGCCAGCAGACCTGATATTGTGTTCAGTGTAGGACTGCGTGCTAGGTTTCAGGCAAATCCAAAAGAGTCGCATCTAACTACAGTGAAGAGAATTCTGAGATATCTTAAGGCACTACTGATTTATGCCTTTGGTATCCTAAAGGTAGTAATTTTGACCTTGTAGGATATGCTGATGAAGATTATGCAGGTTTCCTGGTTGACAGGAAAAGTACTTCAGGCATGGCTCACTTTTTGGGCTCTTGCCTTGTGTCTTGGGCCACCAAGAAACAAAATTCAGTAGCCTTGTCTACTGCTGAGGCTGAATATGTGGCTGCAGCCTCATGCTGTGCTCAGTTGCTATGGATCAAGCAACAACTCATGGATTTTGGTATAGAGGTTGGATGCATTCCTATTTTCTGTGACAACACTAGTGCAATTAGTATGACAAAGAACCCGGTTCATTATAAAAGAACTAAGCACATAGATGTTATACACCATTTCCTAAGGGATAACTATGAAAAGGAATGATCTCAATTGAATTTTGTGCTACTGACAAGCAAATTGCAAATATCTTTACTAAAGCACTAAGTAGAGAGCATTTTGAGAAAAACCGTCTTGAATTAGGGATGATTAAGATCACCTAATTGAAAAACAAAAATGAAAAATTGAATTTTGTTTTTGGCTAGAAACACTATAATAGATAATTAACCAGACTAATCATTGCTCAATATCATGACTTTACTGCCATACTCTCTGTCCATGTATTAACATGATTCCCTGGTTAATAATGATGTTTTTCTATCTTTGTAAATTGAGGCATATTAAAGACTATAACACGATGAACCTTGTTCATCGCTGCTGGTTCATCTGACTGACAAGGTACGTGCTTATCTCCATACATTTCTTGAATTAATTATAGTCACACATGAGCATTACTCTATCTATATTTGGTTCATTTCCAATTCTCTGTACTTATCCTAAAATGAACAAGTTTCAAGAAGTCCCATCGTATCTTAATTAGCCTAGATTTAGGGAATCCTAACCGTCTAATCAATGACACTCCTACAGTGATTAGACTCCCACTTGACTAATACATCTGCCCGTTGTAAAATTAATGACCACATCTTTAAAAGTCCATCATTTCCACCCCTCTTCAAAAGCATAACCGTCAAACCTAGTTCTTCATTCCTCTCAAACCAAAACTGATCGACTTTCTTCTCTTCCAAATTCTTCATAAAAATGTCTTCACAACCAGTTGTTTCATCTTCTTTCTCCACCCATGATTATGAGTACAGTGATTCTAGTTCTAATTCTTCATCAGTATACAGTTCACATTCTCCAGCTAGATCTTCAACCCCCTAAAACCCTCCAGTTCTTGAACCTACTCCTAAACCTACACCTAACCCTATTCCAGCCCCCAGGGCACATAGAGTGAAAGTTTTGGCCAGGAATCAGTTGCTTCTGGTTCTCGTGCCAAATTCTTGGAAGAAATACTTCAAGCTAGCAAGGTCCAAGATTCTGAATCCTTCAAATCCACTAATGAGGATGAAGCACCAGGTTCATCTGACACTGAACAGGGAAATCTTGAGATTGGGTCTGCAACTGGTATGGCTAAGAACAAATTTATTTTGGTTGGGTCGATTGTGGATGTAGAAATGATAGATAGGCGGAGAAAACTTGGTAAAATATAAACCTTGAGAGAGAGGGAGAAGGGAGCTCAGTAAGGGGATCCGGGAAGGACGGTGCAACTCTAGCTATTTGTGGCCCCTCTCCTGTGATTGATGAAGAAGGGGTCACAACTTTAGGGGGAAGCATTTCTGGGGAAGAAGCAACAGGTCTGGAGAGCCTACAACAATCAGTAGATGAACCTGGTTCATCTATTGAGGAGATGTTGGCTGAGATGCTGAGGATGTTGGGGGAGTCCTATAATACCAAAAAGAAAATAACTCCTAAAGCAAGAAGGCTACTACCCCAATTCCACCAAAGAAGAGCAAAGCTTCATTATCTGCTGATGCTCCTGCCCCAAAGATTCGAGCTACAAGAAGTGATGTAAGGCAAGGAGAGGAAGAATTGGAAAGAGCTATGAGAGAGAGCAAAAAGAAGAAGGCTTCCAAGGGAAAGGCAAAAGTGGGAGAGCCTATTGAGGCAGTTACTATTGATGATGATGCGATGGACCTGGTACATCATGAGGAACAACCTGCTCCAGTTGTGGTTGAGACACCTAAACCCAAGAAATCTAAGGCTTCTTCCAAGAAGTCAACTTCTGTGTCTGCCACACCCTCAACCATTGCAAAGAGGACCAGATCTGAGTCAAGAAAAGTCATGATTACTGATGATGATGAATAGAGTGGAGGAGAAGAGTAAGAGTCTGGTGAAGGGACTGACAAACTCACTATGTTTGGCAAGCATTATCTTGAAAGGAAAGCTGGTTAGAGACCTTGAGGAATCAGGGATGATTTTCCTAGTGGATACCCTAGACGTGCAAGGGTGGAAGGACATGGTCTATTAGAACCTCAAAGCCGTCAGAAGTCTTATGCGGAAAATGGACGATGAGACTTGGAGTTTCTGGTTGACGATTGGGTATTCCTAAAGGTATCACCGATGAAAGGCGTTATGACGTTTGGTAAGAAAGAAAAACATAGCCCTTGGTACATTGGACCATAAAAGATCATACGCAAGGTAGGGCCGGTCGCATATGAGTTAGACTTTCCTTCTGACTTAGAGTTTGTACATCCAGTCTTTCATGTTTCTATGCTTCGTAAATGTATCGGAGATCCTTCCAGAGTCGTGTCAATTGATGATGTTCAGGTCACAAAGCAACTATCATATGAGAAAACTCCCATTGCTATACTAGATAAACAAGTTCGGAGATTGAGGACAAAAGACGTAGCTTCAGTTTAAGTACTTTGGAGAAACAAAAATGTTGAAGAAATAACTTGGGAAGCCGAAGAAGACATGAAGTCTAGGTATCCTCACTTGTTTCCTCTTCTAGAGAAGGATCAGACTGATACATCACGGCCTTAAGGTACGAGTATGGATTCTTGTTTTACTTATTTTCATTGGCCGTGTGAGGCCATTGTCATGATTGATGATTGTGACAATATGTGGCATTGAATTATTGAGTTTTCCATAGGAAGGGTTGATAGTAGTACTATTACAAAGCTGACTCTGCCAAAATTTATATAGATCCTGGGGATTTAAACATTCGAGGACGAATGTTTCAAAGGGGGGAATGATGTGGACTCGGGAATGAGATTTTTTTTGAGGTTATAAGCATTTATGCTATTTATAACAAGTGATAAGTAAGTGCCGTGAAGATTAGAGGGTAAACAAATCAAAGAAAATGAGTTCGTTGAAGGTTGTCAATTTGGGATAAAATACGGTCACTCTATAATATCCGGTATTTATGGACTAGTGTCATACAAGGTACCACATGATCATAATAGTAAGGTATTTAAAGTGTGTTAAAAGTGATTAATATTTTAAGTAATTTGAGATAATTCTTAATTATATGGATAATTGGTTAATTATTGATTTTTAGTAGAGGATTAACTAATTAAGTAGAATCTTCGATAAGCTTAATGGAGATATCACACCCCCAACGTGGAAGCACACTACATATGGATCAAAGACCAATTAGTGACTCTTTACTCATATAACAAGGTGGCACATTTAGAGAATTTTTTGGCTAAGTCATCACCTAAGTGGGGCCCATACCCACTAAGCTAAAAGACCTCTCTAAAAAACAAAGAGAGATGCTTATATCTAATTTACAAAGTAATAGATCACCCACAACAAAATTCATACGAGATTATATTAGAGCAACGTGACTTGCAATTTTAAGGGAGTACGATACAAACTTTCTCAAGAATATCATACGAATTTTTTCCTACTTCGATCTCGTCGTTACGTGTTTTGTCGTGAATGACGTGTGTTAGAGGGATTGTCAAGAGAATCAACTTAGGTATGTTAAGGCTATCCCTTCTTTCCTTTTGGCATGATCCATACGATACAAATGAAACGAGTAAATTCACAACTTTCACAAATGCCTCTAGTCATAGAAGCACTAGGGTGCCTATGTTCTTGATCCCCATGTGTCTTAATATTATATCTTCTGTTCATGGGTCTCAGAAAAATACGTAGTTGATAAAGTTTATCTGAAAGGCATATTGATCTTATGACATTCCGAGAAATCTTATAAACTTACTTCGTATCATTTCATTCATTTATACATGTACATTGATCCATGATAAGATGACGTTATATACACGTATATTATATGTATATGGGATATAAGAAAAGGTCATGGCGTTATATGCATACCACCACCTGATCAGTTGGTATACGTTGATGATTTCACCTACAGAGGCTGAGATGATATGATGGGATGCCCTCAGAGGCTTGATGATGTTGTGTACACCTATACCTATGCATTTCACGACATTTATACACTTATGCATGACATTATAAATGTTTCAGGATTCACTAAGTTGTTTAGACTTACAGCTGGAATTCTTTACTCCACGTTTCTTTTATGTCTTTTATGTACTGATTTTTATGCCTTACATACGCAGTACATTATTCATACCGATACCTCTATTTCTTGGGGCATGCCTTTCATGCCTGCATGTGCAGGTAGACAAGATGACGGTCCTCCATCTTAGGATCCTTGATCAGTGAGAGTTGGTGTGCTCCATTTGATCCGAAGCTGCTTTGAGTTTTGGTACGATGTATTTGTATACATATATGGGTATGACGGGGCCTAGTCCCGTCCATTGTACAATTATACACTCTATTAGAGGTTTGTAGACAATCATGTATAATTGAATATATTAGACTACTAGTCGAGCGCCACGAGTTACTAGGGCTCCAGGAGAGTCTCATAGTGAGATTCCATCTCAGACTTCACATATCCGCCCTCTCCAGAAGAGCTCCGTAGGGCACCAGCTCCAGCGCCTGCCCCTATTCATCCAGCTCCTCAGCCAGATGCACCGGGACAAGAGATGAGAGATGCTATTCATCTATTAACTCGATTAGTAGCCGCACATGCTCGACGTCAGAAGGTAGGTATTGTTCATGGATATAGGTTCGTCAGTGCAAGGGTTCGTGATTTCATTAATTTGGACCCTCCGGTATTCAGTAGAGAAGATCCAAACAAGGAACACCTCAGGTATTTATCGAAAGGATGCAGAGGACTTTGAGGGATAATGATGGCCACTGCGACTGAGTCAGTTGAGCTAGCTTCATATAGACTTCAAGATGTTGCAGTTAATTGGTACGAGCCTTGGGAGTTGTCCAGAGGTGATGGTGCCCCTCTAGCGGTATGGCAGGAGTTTACATAGGCTTTTCTTCGTCATTATCTGCCACCAGAGCTTAGATAGGCTAGAGTTGATAGGTTCTTGACCCTTCGACAGGGTAACATGAGTGTTCAAAAGTATAGTCTTCAGCTTGATTCGTTAGCTAGGTATGCTCCCACTATTGTATCTAAGATAGAGGATCGGGTTCACCGATTCGTGATGGAGTTAGAGCCACACTTTCTTAACGATTGTATGTCAGTCTCACTTCAACCATGCATAGATATTTCTCGTATTCATGCATATTCTCAGGGTGTAGAGGAGCATAAGCAAAACCATAAGGCCGATCGTGAGCATGACATAGGCCAGAGTAAGAGAGCAAAATTCCGGGTCCTTCTGATGAGTTTCGAGGTGGTCAAAGACAACAATACCTAAGGTATCCAGCCTAGCCATCGGCTAGCGCACCCCCTCAGTTTGTCGGTAGTAGATTTGATTGTTCCACATATTCAAGGCCTAGTCAGAATTCCAAGCCCTCAAGTTCTCAGTATAGGAGTGAGTCAAGTCAGATGAGGCCACCCTTGCCACGATGTACTCAATGTGGTAAGCAGCATGTCGGGCAGTGTCGTATGGGGGTTGGGTGTTTATTATACTTGTGGTTATCCAGGCCACGTTACGAGGGATCGTTCGAAAAGAGGTGATACAAGCATAATTCAGCCAGCGAGATCTGTAGCTAGTTCGTTATCATCAGTACGCCCCCTCCCCCCCCCCCCCCCCCCCCCCCCCCCGAGGCAAGGTTCATAAGCACCTATCAGCCATGGTAGAGACACAGGTGGAACATCTAGCTCGAGCGGTCCTCAGAACCGCATTTATGCATTAGCAGGGCGACAGGATCAGGAGTCGTCACCTTATGTTGTTACATGTATATTATCAGTCTCATCATATGATGTATATGCACTGATTGACCCAGGTTCCACCTTATCATACGTTACCATGTTGGTTTCTAGTAAGTTTGGAATAAAACCTGAGTTGGTTAAATCTTTTGATGTGTCCACACCTGTTGGGGATGCAGTGATAGCTAGGTGGGTATATAGGGATTCTATAGTAGTAGTTCATAGTCGATCTTTAGTAGCAGACCTAATCGAGTTGTATATGGTAGAATTTTATGTTATAATGGGTATGGATTGGTTGGATTCTTGTTATGACAATGTTGATTGTAGATCAAAGATGGTCCGGTTCCAATTCCCAGGGGAGCCTGTTTTGTAATGGAAAGGTAATACGGCATCGCCGAGAGGTAGATTTATATTCAATATCAAGGCAAGGAAGATGATAAGAAAAGGCTATATTTATCTCTTAGTTCGGGTCCAGGATGTGAAAGTAGAGTCACCAACCATTCAATCTATCCCTGTGGTTAATGAGTTTTCGGATGAGCTTACGGGTATTCCACTAGAGCGAGAAATTGAGTTGGCTATTGACCTATTACCAGATACTTAGCCAATATCTATTCCTCCCTATAGAATGGAACCCAGAGAACTCAGAGAGTTGAAGGAAAAACTAAGGGAATTGCTTGAAAAAGGCTTTATCAGATGTAGTACATAGCTGTGGGGACCATCTGTGTTATTTGTGAAGAAGAAAGATGGTTCCTTGCGGATGTGTATTGATTATAGACAGTTGAATAAGGTGAAAATCAAGAATAAGTACCCTCTCCCAAGGATCAATGATTTATCTGATCAGTTATAAGGTTCCAAGTGTTTCTCGAAGATAAACTTGAGGTTCGGGTACCATCAGGTAAGGGTTAAGGAGTAGGATATTCCGAAAACAACATTCAGGACCAGATACAGGCACTTTGAGTTTTGTGTTATGTCATTCGGTTTGACTAATGCCCTAACAGTATTCATGGACTTGATGAGCCGTGTTCAGACCCTTTCTATATTTGTTCGTGATTGTTTTTATCGATGATATATCGATTTACTCCCGTTCAGAGGATGAACATGCATATCATTTGCGTACGATGCTTAGAGTTCTGCAAAAAGAGAAGTTGTACACCAAATTCTATAAATGTGAATTCTGTAGCTTTCCTTGGGCATATTATTTCAGGTGAAAGTATCCAGGTTGATACACAAAAGATTGAGTCAGTAAAGACTTGGCCTAGACCTACGACATCGATAGAGGTTCGTAAATTTCTTGGTTTTGCAGGTTATTACATGAGTTATGTAGAGGGGTTTTCTTCTCTTTCAGTACCTTTGACAAGTTGACTCAGAAGGGAGCTCATTTTCAATGGACTGATGCTTGCAAACAAAGTTCCCAAGCATTGAAGGACAGATTAAATTCTGCACCGATTCTAACGCTCTTAGAGTGAAATGATGGTTACAGGCTGAGCATACTATTCAGACACTTGAGGATATGTTACAGGCTTGTGTGAACTTCAAAGGTAGCTGGGATGATCATCTTCCTCTCATTGAGTTCTCGTATAATAATAGCTATCATTCTTTTATTTAGATGGATCCATACAAAGCCCTTTACGGACGGAAGTGTAGGTTGCTTATAGGATGATTCGATGTTGGGGAAACTAAGTTGTAAAACAGGCAATCGAGAAGATTAAGCTTATACAGGAAAGTCTATTAGCAACTCAAAGCCGCCAGAAGTCTTATGCGGAAAATGGACGACGAGACTTGGAGTTTCTGGTTGACGATTGGGTATTCCTAAAGGTATCACCGATGAAAGGCGTTATGAGGTTTGGTAAGAAAGAAAAACTTATCCCTCGGTACATTGGACCATAAAAGATCATACGCAAGGTAGGGTCGGTCGCATATGAGTTAGACTTTCCTTCTGACTTAGAGTTTGTACATCCAGTCTTTCATGTTTCTATGCTTCGTAAATGTATTGGATATCCTTCCAGAGTCGTGTCAATTGACGATGTTCAGGTCACAAAGCAACTATTATATGAGGAAACTCCCATTGCTATGCTAGATAGACAGGTTCGGAGATTGAGGACAAAAGACGTAGCTTCGGTTTAAGTACTTTGGAGAAACAAAAATGTTGAAGAAATGACTTGGGAAGCCGAAGAAGACATGAAGTCTAGGTATCCTCACTTGTTTCCTCTTCTAGAGAAGGATCATACTGATACATCACGACCTTAAGGTACGAGTATGGATTCTTGTTTTAATTATTTTCATTGGCCGTGTAAGGCCATCGTCATGATTGATGATTGTGACAATATGTGGCATTGAATTATTGACTTTTCCATAGGAAGGGTTGATAGTAGTACTATAACAAAGCTGACTCTGCCAAAATGTATATAGATCCCGGGGAGTTAAACATTCGAGGACAAATGTTTCAAAGGAGGGAATGATGTTAGATTATGCGTTTTCGTACGTTAAAGTTTCGTCGTAAGTTAATCGATGTAGAATCGAGAATGAGATTATTTTTGAGGTTATAAGCATTTATGTTATTTATAACAGGCGATAAGTAAGTGCCTTGAAGGTTAGAGGGTAAACAAATCAAAGAAAATGAGTTGGTTGAAGGTTGTTAATTTCGGATAAAATACGATCTAAGCTTTAATACCCGGTATTTATGGACTAGTGCCATACAAGGTAACACATGGCCATAATAGTAAGGTATATAGTGTTAAAAGTGATTAATTTGAGATAATTCTTAATTATGTGGATAATTGGCTAATTATTAATTTTTAGTGGGAGATTAACTAATTAATTAGAATCATGGATAAGCTTAATGGAGATATCACCCCCTCCCCCCCCCCCCCCCCCCCCCCCCCCCCCCCCCACCCCCCCACCTCCTTTCTTAACTTAATTTTATTTTTAAAAAAAAAGAAAGAGGGGGGG
>ML269064.1:30246-41396 GCA_005239495.1 Nicotiana undulata
CCCCCCCCCCCCCCCCCCCCCCTCAACGTGGCAGCAAGCTACATATGGATAAAAGCCCAATTAGTGACTCTTTACTCATATAACAAGGTTGCACATTTAGAGAAATATTTGGCTAAGTCATCACCTAAGTAGTCCCCACAACCACTAAGGTAAAGGACCTCTCTAGTTCACAAAGAGAGATGCTTATATTTTATCTTACAAATTAATAGATCTTCCACAACAAAATTCATACGATATTATATTAGAGCAATGTGACTTGCGATTCTAAGGGAGTACGATACAACATTCTCAAGAATATCATACAGATTTTTCCCTACTTCGATCTCGCTGTTACGTGTTTTGTCGCGATTGACGTGTGTTAGAGGGATTTTCAAGAGAATCGACTAAGGTATGTTAAGGCTATTCCTTCTTTTCTTTTGGCATGATCTATATGATACAAATGCAACGAGCAAATGTACAACTTCCATAAATGACTCTATTCTTAGAAGTACTAGGGGTGTCTATGTTCTTGATTCCCCATGTGTATTATTATTATATCTTTTGTTCATAGGTCTTAGAAACATACGTAGTTGATAAATTTTATCTGAAAGGCATATTGATCTTATGACATTCCGAGAAATCTTATAAACTTGCTTCTTATGCATTTCATTCATTTATGCATGTACATTGACCCATGAACAGATGGCGTTATATACGCGTATATTATATGTATATAGTATATGGGAAAAGGTTACAACGTTATATATGCACCACTACCTGATCAGATGGTATACATTGATGATTTCGCCTACAGAGGCCGAGATGATATGATGGGATGCCCTCAAAGGATTGATGATGTTATGTACACCTATACCTATACATGGCATGACATTTATATGCATATACTTGACATTATAAATGTTTTAGGATTCACAAAGTTGTTTAGACTTACAGGATGAATTCATTACTCTACGTTTCTTTTATGTCATTTATGTATTGATTTTCATGCCTTACATACTCAGTACATTATTCGTAATGATGCCCCTATTTCCTGGGGCCTGCATTTCATGCTCGCAAATGCAGGTAGACAGGTTGATGGCCCCCATCTTAGGATCCTTGATCGGTGAGAGTTGGTGTGCTTCATTTGATCTGGAGCTGCTTTGAGTTTTGGGACGATGTGTTTGTATAGTTATATGGGTATGATGGGTCCCAATCCCGTCCTTTGCACATATATACACTCTATTATAGGTTTGTAGATAGTCATGTATAGTTGAATAGTATGTGGCTTTGTCGGCTTCTAGTTTTGGATATATAGTTGTCTATCACAGCCTTGTCGGCTCGCCCTACCGTATATCGCATGTATATGTATATATGTATTTTGGACATGTTTTCCTCATGTATGTTATTCACGTGATTCAACAGTTTATTGACAGATGTTATTGATGACCTACCCTTAATTCATGTTTATATCTTAGACACATGCTTAGGGGTGTTTGACCAGTAGGACCCGGGCACTCGTCATGGCCATCGGTTTAGGTCATGACAGTATTCTCCATACTATGGGTGTAGCGGAGTCGAGTGGGGTTTATTTTACTTCATTCCAGCTTAGAGGAGTAGCCTATCAATGGTGGCATGCTAATGAGTTGGGTTGTCCAACTGAGGTAGCTTGACTTACATGGACTCAGTTCCTGGACATGTTCTTGAGGGAGTATGTTCCCTAGAGTCTCAGAGATTCATGGCACACAGAGTTTGAGCAGTTGCGCCAAAGTTCTTCTACTATGTTTAAGTATGCAGTTCACTTTAGTGATTTGGCCCGATGTGCACCATCATTGGTTGCTATAAGTTGAGAGAGGGCCCGTCAGTTTATCGAGGGGCTCAACCCCAGTATCAGGATTAACCTGGCCCGGGAGTTGGAGATGGATTTTGCATACCAGCAGGATGTAGGTATTGCTAGAACATTAGAGGGTTTGCTTACTCGGGAGAGAGAAGAGAGGGAGACCAAGAGGTTTGGAGAGTCTAGCACTTATAGTGGTACTCGTGCCCCTGCTACAGTAAGTCATGGTGGTGGCTATGTGAGTCGCCTCGTTCATTAAGTACTTCCAGCCTCTAGTGGTATTCTGGCCCCTTCTAGGTCGTAGAAGCCTTATTATGCACCATTTTAGTGCACATCCAGCACGGGGTGCTTTCAGCAGTCAGTCCAACAGACTTGGCCCCAGCCAACCATAACAACCATGCCCTCTTAGAGCTTGTTTTGAGTGTGGAGAAACTCGCTATATGGTGAGGGATTTCCCAATACTTAGGAGGGGTGCACCTTCACAAACTTCTCAGGCACCGCGTGCTCCACCGGGTTTTCAGGCTATGATTACTGCACCAGCTACCACTCCACCTGGTCAACCAACTCGAGCTGGGAGTCGGGGAGGTAGAGGTCGCCCTAGAGGGGGAGGCTTGGCATGATATTAGGCTCTTCCTGCTCGTATATCGGTAGTTGCTTCTGACTCCGTCATTACAGGTATTGTTCCGGTTTGTCATAGAGATGCGCCAATTTTATTTGATTCGGGCTCCACTTATCTCTATGTGTCCTCTTAGTTTGCTCCATATTTGGGCGTAGCGCGTGATTCTTTGAGTTCTCCTGTTTATGTGTCTACACCTGTGGGAGATTCTATTATTGTGGACCGTGTGTACGGTCGTGATTGGTTATCCTCAGTGGTTTTGAGACTAGAGCCAATCTATTATTGCTCAGTATGGTGGGTTTTGATATTATTTTGGGCATGGACTAGTTGTCGCCCTATTATGCTATTGTTGATTGTCACGCCAAGACCGTGACACTGGCTATGCTAGGACTACCGCGATTAGAGTGGAGAGGTACCTTAGAGTGTACACCTAGCAGAGTTAAGTTTTTTCTTAAAGTGCAACAAATTGTTGAGAAGGGGTGTGACGTGTATCTAGCTTATGTGAGAGATGTCAGTATTGGTACCCCTATAGTTAAGTCAGTTCCAGTAGTTAGGGCTTATCCATATGTGTTTCCAGCTGATCTTCTAGGTATGCCGCCTGACAGAGATAACGACTTTGGCATTGATTTGTTCCCAGGCACTCAGCTCATCTCTATTCCTCCATGTCATATGGCTCCTCCTGAGTTTTGAGATATGCGGGTAGAGCAAGCTTAGAGTGGTTGAATGGCTTGTTTAATGTTATTTTCATGACAAAGAGGATGCCTGATGAGTGGCGGTGGAGTCCAATGGTTCCGGTGTACAAGAACAAAGAGGATATCCAGAATTGTAACAACTATAGGGGTATCAAGTTACTAAGTCATACCATGAAAGTGTGGGAGAGGGTGGTGGAAGGGAGGATAAGGAGGGCGGTGTCTATATCGGAAAACCAGTTCGGGTTCATGCCGGGTCGTTCTACTACGTAAGCTATCCACCTTATCAGGAGGTTGGTGGAACTATGCAGGGATAGGAAGAGGGATTTGCATATGGTGTTTATTGACATAGACAAGGCGTATGACATGGTTCCTAAGGACGTCCTTTGGAGGTGTATGGAGGTGAAAGGTTTGCTGGTGGCTAACATTAGGGCGATAAAGTATATGTATGATGAAGCTATGACTCGTGTTAGGACAGTGGGAGGTGACTTAGAGCCTTTCCCAGTTGTTATGGGGTTACACCAAGGATCTGCACTCAGCCCGTTCTTATTTGCTCTGGCGATGGACGCACTGACACACCATATCCAAGGAGAGGTGCCACGGTGTATGTTGTTCGCTGATGATATAGTTCTGATTGATGAGACACGAGGCGTCGAGAATAGGAAACTAGAGAAATGGAGGTAAGCCTTGTAGTCTAAACGTTTCAAGTTGAGTAGGACTAAGACGGAATATATGGAGTGTAAGTTCAGTGAAGTGACGGGGGAAGCGGATGTGGAAGTCAGGCTTGACTCACAGGTCATCCTTAAGAGAGAAATTTTTAAGTACTTAGGGTCAATTATTTAGGGAGATGGTGAGATCAACGGGGATGTTACACACCGTATTGGGGTGGGGTGTAAAAAATGGAGGTTAGCGTCTGGAGTCTTGTGTGACAAGAATGTGCCACCGAAACTCAAATAGAGCGGTGGTTAGACCGGGCATGTTGTATGGAGCTGAGTGTTGGCCAGTCAAGAATTCACATATCCAGAAGATGAAAGTGGCAGAAATGAGTATGTTGAGATGGATGTGTGGGCACACTAGACTGGATAAGATTAGGAATGAAAATATTTGAGAGAGGGTGGGCGTGTCTCCCGTGGATGACAAGATGTGGGAAACGCGACTTAGATGGTTCAGACACGTGTAGAGGAGAAGACTAAATGCACCGGTTAGGAGGTGTGAGTGGTTGACTATTGCAAGTACGAGAAGAGGCAGAGGGCGTCCTAAGAAGTATTGGGGCGAGGTGATCAGGCAGGACATGGCGCGACTTTAGATTTCCGAGGTCATGGCTCTTGATAGGAACGTGTGGAGGTCGAGCCTTAGGGTGGTAGTCTAGGGGTAGTCGAGAGTTCTTCTCTCTTTGTACCGGGTAGTTTGACAAAGTTTTGTTTAGGTTTGTTAGCGGTCTATGTTGTGTTCACATTGTTGTTTTGCATAGTTTTGTGTTATTGTTCTTTCACTTATTCGTTGTTGTTATTTTTTTCTGGAATCTTTTGTTGTTGCATTCCTTTTCTTTGTTTCTTTTCTAATATTATTTTCTCTCTTGTTGAGTTGAGAGTCTCCGAGAAATAGCCTCTCTACCCTTTTCGGGGTAGGGGTAATGACGACGTACACTCTACTCTCCCTAGACCCCACTAGTGGAATTTTACTAGGTATGTTGTTGTTATTGGTTTACCATGTTTATATTCTAATTTCTGCACTATTTAAACCCCTCCCCTCTCCCCATTGAAAAAGTTTTTTTTAAGTTCTGAATTCGAAAAAAAATTTAACTACTATAAACAAAAGTTTTGTGCTTCCACTCTTGAATAATTCTGTTCTGTGTTTTGATTCCTGAACGGCTGAAAGATTTCCATGTGCTTGCTTCTATTTGGTGATATCTACCACACTTTTGGATCCCTTTCTTCCCGGTTTCATCTTAACTGGTGAGTTATTAGACCCTTTGTCGTTTTATTCTAATTTCTGTTAATGTGTTGCTTTAATTAACCTATGCTATCCTAAATGTTATTACATTGTGGTTTGGAACATGCTTAAACTTATTTTGAGTTGATAATATAGATCATGTTTAAACTCTATGTCATTGATGACTATCTCTTGAAGTTAAGTTTATTATAAACCTGTTTGTGAACATGCTCTCATAAGTTATTTCTTGTGAACTAGTTAACCATGTATAGATGTATGCATTAAAAGATTTATAAGTCTGTTCGTTGAACCTGTTATAATGTGTCCTGTTTGACTTTGTTCTTATTATATTATGACACCTCTAATAACTGCCTTAATCAATCTTTAGCCTGTCATGATCTATTGTTAATGTGATTCCTTCCTATGACACTAGTGTTGGCACTTAGTCTAATCTGGATCCTCTTTATCACTATGAATCTGCTCTATAACTTGTCTTGTTAGCATGAGTCTGAATTTAATTCCTAAAACTTGACTAAGTTTGCCTAAGTTCAAGCATGTCTGCTATTTGTTTGTATATATGTGTTCTGTCCCTTCAGTGAAATTCTTTGACTCCCTTA
This sequence comes from Nicotiana undulata, assembly GCA_005239495.1. Lineage (NCBI taxonomy): Eukaryota > Viridiplantae > Streptophyta > Magnoliopsida > Solanales > Solanaceae > Nicotiana > Nicotiana undulata. Next base: position 35,914 of record ML269064.1, read on the forward strand.
TATTTCTTTAATATCTGGCCTTTCTGAATCCTCATTCTTAGCTGGCTGAAAGCCAAGGCTATTTAGGTTTTTGTCCTTTGACCTCCCTAGTTTGAGCACTGCTCAGGGTCCATGTGAGACCCTTGTGAACTCTGACACACTATGACCTGGTCCCTAGTCTTCCCTTGAACTGTTTCTGTATGCTCAGCTTTGATATATGGGTGAATCACTCAACAACTGGTAATGAATGTTGTATCTATGAACATGGATTTTGGAGCTATTGTGAGGTGAAGGCCTGGCCTGTCCAGGTGTATTTGGGACTGTTGTAGGCTCCCTATAGTTATACTTACTTTGTAATTTATTACATTAAATTCTGGTATGTAATAATTATTTGTAATAACAATTCTGGGGTGTTAGTGAAATTTTGAAGGGGTTCTTATTTTACATTTGTAATAAAGTTGGGTAGAAATCCTGCCTATGGGTTTTATACTGTGTTGTTGAATGTTGTATGCTAGAAATCATGCCTATATATGACTTATTATGTTCCGTCATTATGTGCTAGAAGCCACGTCCTAGGCTCATAGCTTGGTTCAATTATGTTCTGTTATAGACCATGCTTATAGGAAATGGTGTGATCAAATATGTGTACAAATTCCTGTTTACATACTATTCTGTTCAAATTGTAGAAATCCTGCCTATATGATAAAAAACTGGATCAAATTGTAGAAATCACGCCTATAGGATATAAACATGGATCAAATTGTAGAAATCACGCCTATAGGATATAAACATGGATCAAAGTGTACAAACCTATATGTTTGAACCAATTTAATTTCTGCCCGTTTATTCATGAGTTTCAAAACATTGTACTGCTAAACCAGCAAAAACCACTGCTGGTGCACAACAGCTGGTGTGACCGCAGGTGCGGTTGCCCAGCCGCAGGTGCGGGACCGCCCCTGCGGTCCTAGCCTGGCAGGTGCGAACCCCATCCATTTGCCCATAGTCCGCAGGCACGAGACTCAGGCAGCAGGCGCGAGACCGCAGGTGCGATCCAATCCATCGCAGGTGCGACCTTATCCGCAGGGGCGACCAACATTCTGCAGGAGCGTGACCGCTGGTGCGGCTCCCAACCCCCCAGGTGCGAGCCCAGGCTCCCAGGCCCTTTCCGCAAGGGCGATTATTTGCTCGCATGTGCGAGAACACACCTGCGGTCCTATGGTCGCAGGTGCGGAAACCCCTGTTGGCAGCCCACTTAAAATGTCCAAAATTTCGGGTTTTCCTCATTCCTTCCATCTTCAAACTCCATTAGAGAGCATCCAAGATTGGGGCATCACCTTCCACGACCACCCACTGTAAGAGGTAAGTAAAAACCCCATAAAACTTCTAATTTTAACAATAATTCCTAACTTAATTCACTAATAAACCACCTAAAATCATTGAATTAGGTAGTAAACTTTAGAATTCTTAGGAATTTCGTAATTTTTCATGTTAGGCCATAAATTCTTGATTAAATTACGTAACTTCGATCCTTAGACTCCGGGCAATTGATTCCTTCATGAATTTTCAAAAATCTAAACGTGTGGGCCCGGGGTCAAATTTAAGTATTCTTGGAAGAATAGTAGGAAATGCATAACTTGGCTTAGAAATTGATTTATTGAGTACTTATTGACGCACTTGGCTTAGAAATTGATTTATTGAGTACTTATTTTCGGAGTCGGGTTCTAAAGGAAAGGCTGTGATCGAGGCTTGACTTGCAATTTTGGAGCCGAGGTAAGTGTTTGGCTTAACCTCAGCTTGAGGGATTAGGTATAGAGTCTTATTTGTTATGTGCAACTCATGTCGAACGTATAGGCGTGGTGATGAGTGCCTATGCGTTGCGGTCAAGTATGCCCGTGAGTCAATTGTGATGAAATTTGCTATGTTCTTAATATTCCCCGCACTATGAGTAAATTATGAATTAAAAGTGATACTTGATGTTGTTTCATGACGTGGAGAGTTATTGAGTTATTTGTTCCAGTTGAGGCTTACACTGTTGAAATTGTATTACTGATGCGAGTTTGGTTATAGTTTAGACCCTTGTCGGGCATTTGTTGATGTTGTAAATGATGATTTCTCCTTGCCGGAACAATAGAATTGTATTGAATATTTCCATGCACTTGAGACTTCGTGTTGTTGACTTTCATATTATTGTTGCCTTGTGTTTTTNTTGAGAAGCTATATTTCTGCCTTGTCTTTACGTTTCATTTATTACCTTGTACTGCTGTGTTAGTATACTGTTACCTCATCTCCCCAGCATGTTCTCCCCGTATCTGTCTTACTTGCTTATTTCTGTTGCCATTTTTCCTGCTATTATATAAAATTGCACAGGTACATATGTAGTGTTGGTCCTAGCCTCGTCACTACTTCGCCGAGGTTAGGCTCGACACTTACTCAGTACATGGGGTCGATTATACTGATGCTACACCTACACTTATTTATGTTGTACAGATTACGCAGCCGGACCCGGAGATCACTGATGATCACAGCATCTCATTCAGTCACACAGGAGACTCGAGGTAGACCCGCAGACGTTCGTGGGCCTTGACGTCACCTTCTACTTTCCACTATCAGTTCTGTCTTACTTTGTATTTCAAAGACAGTCTTATGTATTTATTTCAGACCTTTTGTTTGTAGTAATCTCTTAGATAGTCCGTGAGTAGGTGACACCAGTTCTGGGATTTGTTTATGGGTTTCTTTTCAGAAGTGCTATGTTGTATTTTAGTTATCCTGTTCGTAATTGTTGTTATTGAGTTTTATTCAGTTCAAACGTTGGCTTGTCTAGCGGTTTCAACGTTAGACGCAGTCATGGCCCAAAGGTGGGATTTCGGGTCGTGACAACAAGGCTCTTTATACGGCCATTTTGGGCTGGCTCATAGGCGCTCGTCCAGAGTAGGCTCGGTATATAACTTACCATCTTATCAGAGATTGCCCAATAGGGGCTTGCCAACCGATTATAGCTCGATGGTGGTGAAAATATTATAATATTGTGTGTGTGTGTGTGTGTGTGTGTGTGTGTGTATATATATATATATATATATTTTTTTTTCCTTTTCTCTCTTGGCTGGAAGAAGACAATGCTTAATTGAATATAACGTCCCGATAAGGGAGAATACTGTAAGTTATGAGTCTAGGATAAGGTTTAAATTAATTAATATGATCTTCTCTTTATGTCTCGTTATAAAACACATGTAGTTACGAGATCATGCTAAAATGAAGGAAAGGTTTAGCCTTAACATACCTCATCACAATCTACCCAATAACCACGTTTTAAACTCGTCTCGTTGAAACTTACAACAACGATAACAATTCTATCATAAAGTTATGGAAGGTACAACTATAAGCTCATTCCATAATAAAACAAAACGCATCTCCCCTATAATCTTTACTTCCTCCCAATTCAACATAAGACCAACAAAAACAACAAAAACACAACAATAACAGCATGTATACATCATTTTCCAATCGTATATCCATCCTAAAATACCACAAAATATCCCACACACCCGAATCAGTTCATACACAATATGACAACCCGAGTAGTGTCAAAGAACCCGAAAATGTAATGCCGAACGACGAGCCAACCACCCTGCCATTATGTGTTGTTTCTCCACACTCTTTCCCATCCCAAAATCCATTAAAAAAATAGCAAAAGAGACATCCCAACAGCAACAGGAAACAACCCACAAAGAAGTCCCACAAATTCAGCAACTAAAAACTAATGTTTCAGTTTACTAAAACATGTTTCGACTGGTCTTTTCATTTAAATTTAGAAACACAACCAATAGAACATAATTAGGACTCTTGTACTATGAAATATCCATGAATTCAACTAAAAAATAAGTTCACAACCACCCAATAGTGACGCAACAACAAATAACATACAACTCTTTTGAAACTCGCTAGGTCTAGTCTTTACGATAGAGTTACAATTCGTACAAGCATAGATAATGGAAGGAGAAGAATAAATTTACCTTGGACTGAGTAGAACCCACAAAAAATAATCCTTATTCATCCATAATCATTCCCCCATCGTAGCTACAAGAAGGAGAAATAGAAACTAGCAATTTGTGCAAGGTTTTCGCCACTAGAATCACATTGTATCACCCGAAATTACCTAGGGTTTATGTGGGATTTTTGGGGAGGAATTGCAGGGGTTCAATCTAATTTTATTTGTCTGAGAAATGAGTTAATAAGTCCTTAAAAGTCCCCTCTTGGCCGACTTTAGGAGATTTTAATTGAGGCCTCTCCTTTTGGCAACTAGGTGATGCACCTATTTGTCACCTACCAATCTGTGTAGTGTAGCGAAAACGCGAATATCTCTCTACTCCAATATTGTATCAATGAACGGCTTAATCTGTTGGAAACTAGACTCGTAGATATTCAATTTAGTAGGTAGATAATCCCATAATTTCAAGTACATTGGGAGAAATGCTCAGCTACATTTGACCTAATTTTCAGCATATTTATGAATGTAACTTGTGATGATCTTTGCCAACTTTTGTTCCACAATTCAGAACATCACATACCACTACCATAGGACTAAAATAACTCATAACATAACCTCCTTGTCATTTTGGAAACCCTAGTCTTACCCCAAAAGTACATGTTATAACATTCCAAACTTGTCGACTTTCGATGAAATATATTTTCTTCAATTCGTTTAGCTTCTAAGCCTTGAAACCATCTTGGTACTAGCAATTCATGATCTTAAATATTTGTAACCTCCAAGTTAACATGATTAACTTAATTTATGTACTTTCAAAGAGGATCTCATTTCTTATCTTACATCAATTGACTTACGACGTACTCTCACGTACGAAAACATAGGGTGTAACACATGAAATAAAATGATGGTAATATCAGGTACAACCATAATAATCTAATATGACTTCCAAAACCCAGGTGTTATATGAACGCGAACCAAGTAAATATCTCGCTTAACCCTGAGAAGTGGTGACGATGAGTTGAATTGGCACTTACTAGTGGTCAAATAACTCAAGTATAATAAAAGAAGACAGGTACGAAGCTGTTAGATTTTGTGTTTTGGTACGTTAAAGTTTCATCGTAAGTTAATCGACGTAGACTCAGGAATGAGATTATTTTTTAGGTTATAAACATTTATGCTATTTATAACAGGGGATAAGTAAGTTTTGTGAAGGTTAGAGGGTAAACAAATCAAAGAAAATGAAGTTCATTGAAGGTTGTCAATTTAGGATAAAATACGGCCCGAGCTATAATACCTGGTATTTATGGACTAGTACCACAAGAGGTACCAGATGAGGTACCACATGACCATAATAGTAAGATATATAAAGTATGTTAAATGTGATTAGTATTTTAAGTGATTTGAGATAATTCTTAACTATGTGGGTAATTGGTTAATTATTGAATTAGTAGGGTATTAAAAAGTTAATTAAGGAAATGGGTGGATAATTATTGGGTGGGAAATCCCCCCCCCCCCCACC
>ML269064.1:41466-76325 GCA_005239495.1 Nicotiana undulata
CCCCCCCCCCCCCCAACCAACGTGGAAGCAAGATATGCCCAACAAATGACTCTTTAATCATATAGCAAGGTTGGCACATTTAAGAGAGTTTTTTGGCAAGGTCATCACCTAACTGGGGCCCACACCCACCAAGATTAAAAACCTCACTTAATCACTTATGGACATGTTGATATCTCTACAATGTAAGGAAAGAAGGCTTCAACAAATTCATACAAGAATATATATCATAATAACGTGATTTGCTACAACAAAATTCATACAAGATAGTGAGATTTGTGATTCTAAGGGAGCACGGTGCAATCTTTCTAAAGATATCATATGGATTTTTCCCTATTTTCGATCTCGTTGTTACGTGCTTTATCGCGATTGACATTTGTTAGAGGTATTGTCAAGAGAATCGGCTCATGTATGTTACGGCTATTCCTCGCAGGCTTGATGATGTTATGTACACCTATACCTATGCATGATACGACATTTATACACATATGCATGACATTATAAATATTTCAGGATTCACAAAGATATTTAGACTTACAGGTGGAATTCTATACTCCATGTTTCCTTACGTCTTTTATGTATTGATTTTTATACCTTACATACTCAGTACATTATTCTTACTGATGCCCCTATTTCTCGGGGCCTACGTTTCATGCCCGTAGGTGTAAGTAGACAGGCTGACGGTCCGCCGTCTTAGGATCCTTGATCAGTGAGAGTTGGTGTGCTCCATTTGATCCGAAGTTACTTTGAGTTTTGGTACGATGTCTTTGTATACATATATGACGGGGCCCAGTCCCATCATTTATACAATTATACACTATCTTCAACATGTGTAAACAATCATGTATGGTTGGATAGTATGTGGCCTCGTCGGCTTCTAGTTTTGGATATATAGTTTCTACAGAAGCCTTGTCGGCTTGCCCTACCGTATTTCGCATGTATATGTATATATGTCTTTGAAACATGTTTTCCTCACTTTTGTTATTCATGTAATTCAGAAGTTTATTGACAGATATTATCCATGACCTACCCTTAATTTATGTTTATATCATAGACGCATGCTTAGGGGTGTTTGACAGGTAGGGCTCGGGCACTCGTCATGGTCTATCGCTTTGGGTCGTGACAATAGTGGTATCAGAGCAGTTTTTTCATATGGTTGTCTACATACTATGTCTACTAAAGTCTTGTTTATGGGTGTGTTGTGCTCCACACTTATAGACTGGAGTCTACAGGACATATAGGATGTTATCCTCCCTTCTTATCTTAGACACTTCGATATAAGAATTCATTTTCCTAACGATGTGTTATGTTTTCAGCGATACCTAAGAAGGCTAAAACCACATAGAAGGGAATGTCATTGGGTGATGAGACTATTAGTCGAGTGCCACGAGTTACCAGGGCTCGGGGAGAGTCTCATAGAGGAGCTTCGAGGGGTAACAACTCTAATGCTTGCCCTGTACATCCAGCTCCTCAGCTAGGTGCACCAAGTTAAGAGATGAGAGAGTTTATTTAGCTATTCACTCGATTAGTAATCTCACATGCTCGACATCACGAAGTAGGTATTGGTCATGCAGATAGGTCCATCAGTACTAGGGTTCGTGATTTCATTAATTTAGACCCTCCGATATTCATTGGAGCCTCAAGACAAAGAGGATGCCTGATGAGTGGTGGTGGAGTACAATGGTTCCGGTGTACAAGAACAAAGGTCATATCCATAATTTTAACAACTATAAGGGTATCAAGTTAGAATGTCATACAACGGATGTTTGGTAGAGGGTGGTGGAAGGGAGGATAAGGAGGGCGGTGTCTATATCGGAAAGCCAGTTCGGGTTCATACCGGGTTGTTCTACTATGGAAGATATCCACCTTATCAGGAGGTTGGTGGATCAATATAGGGGTAGGAAGGGGGATTTGCATATGGTGTTTATTGACCTAGATAAGGTGTATGACAACGTCCCCAGGGACGTCCTATGGGGGTGTCTTGAGGTGAAACATATGTTGGTGGCTTACATTAGGGTGATAAAGGATATATATGATGGATCTATGACTCGGGTTAGGATTGTGAGAGGTGACTCTGAAACGTTTCTGGTGGTTATGGGGTTACACCAAGGATCTGTGCTCATCCCGTTCTTATTTTCCCTGGCGGTTGACGCACTGACACGCTTTATCCAACGAAAGGTGCCATGGTGTATGTTGTTCACTGATGACATAGTGCTTATTGATGAGACGCGAGGCGGAGTTCATGGGAGGCCGGAGGTATAGGGGCAGGCCCTGGAGTTTAAAGGTTTCAAGTTGAGTAGGACTAAGACGGGATATATGGAATGTAAGTTCAACGACGTGATAGGGGAAGCGGATGTCGAAGTCAAGCTTGATTGGAAGATTGACGAGTATGTTACGCACCGTATTAGGGTGGGGTGGATGAAATGGAGATTAGCGTATGGAGTCCTGTGTGACAAGAATGTGCCACCGAAACCCAAAGGTAAGTTCTATATAGCGGTGGTTAGACCGGCCATGTTGTATGGGGCTGAGTGTTGGCTAGTCAAGAATTCACATATCCAGAAGATGAAAGTAGCCGAAATGAGGATGTTGAGATGGATGTGTGGGCACACTAGGCTGGATAAGATTAGGAATGAAGATATTTGGGAGAACGTGGGCGTGGCTCCGGTGGATGAAAAGATGCGGGAAACGCGACTTATGTGGTTTGGACACGTGCAGAGGACAAGCCTAGATGCCCCGGTTAGGAGGTGTGAGCGGTTGTCTTTGGCAGGTACGAGAAGAGGTAGAGGGCGGCCTAAGCATTATTGGGGCGAGGTGATCAGATAGGACATGGCGCGACACCAGATTTTCTAGGACATGGCTCTTGATAGGAAGATGTGGAGGTCGAGCATTAGGGTTGTAGGTTAAAGGGTAGTCGAGCGGTTTTCCTCTTTGTCCCAGTTTCCCTCTTTGCACCGATGAGTATGATAGTGTTTTGTCTAGCATTGCTAGCGATTTATGTTGTGTTTCACACTTTTGCATAATATTTATGTTATTGTTTTTCCATTTATTTGTTGTCTCTCACGTTGCTGATATTATTTTTTGGGTTTTGTTGTCACAAATTTATTGTCTTTGGGATGAGGGTCTCCCAAAAATAGCCTCTCTACCCCCTCTAGGATAGGGGTAAGGTCTGCGTACACTCTACCCTTCCTAGACCTCACTGGTGGGATTTTACAGGGTTGTTGTTGTTGTTGTTGTTCATATTCACTGGAGCATATCCAAATGAGGACCCTCGGGTATTTATCGATAGGATGCAGAGGACTTAGAGGGTAATTAAGGCCACTGTGACTGAGTCAGTTGAGCTAGCTTCCTATTGACTACAAAATATTGTAGTTAATTTGTACGAGTCTTAGGAGTTGTCTAGAGGTGAGGATGCTCCTCCAGCGGTATGGCAGAAGCTTACATAGGCTTTTCTTCATTATTATCTGCCACCAGAGTTTAGACGGGCTATAGTTGATAGGTTCTTAACCCTTCGGCATGGTACCATGAGTGTTCGGGAGTACACTCTTCAATTTGATTTGTTAGTCATGTGTGCTCCCACTATTGTATCTAAGATAGAGGATCGGGTTCACTTGTTCGTGATGGGGTTGGAGCCGCACCTGTTAAATGATTGTATGTCGGTATTGCTTTAGCCGGGCATGGATATTTCTCGTATTCAAGCATACGCTCAAGACGTAGAGGAGTGTAAACAGAAGTAAAGGGTCGATTTTGAGCATGATAAGGGTCAGAGTAAGAGAGTGAGATCTCCGAGTCCCTCTTGTGAGTTTCGAGGGTGTCAGAGCATATAATACCCGAGGTATCTAGCTCAGACATCAACTTGTGCACCCCCTCAATTTGCCGGTAGGAAATTTGATCGACCCACATATTCAGGGCCTAGTCAGAATTCCAAGGCCTCAAGTTCTCAGTATAGGGGTGAGTCAAGTGAGATAAGGTCGCCATTGCCACGATGTTCTCAGTGTGGGAAGCAACATGTCGGGAAGTTCGTATGGGGTTAGGTGTTTGTTATACTTGTGGTTATCCATGCCACGTTATGAGGGATTGTCCAACAAGAGGTAACACAAGCATAGTTCAGCCAACGAGATATGTAGCTAGTTCGTGATCATCAGTATGCCCCCCTGGGAAAGGTTCAGAAGTACCAATCGGTCGTGGTAGAGGCAGAGGTAGAGCATCTAGCTCACGCGATCCTCAGAACCACATGTATGCATTAGCAGGACCACAGTATCTGGAGTCGTCACCTGATGTTGTTACATGTATATTATCAGTCTCCTCATTGTAAGGCCCCGGAAAATTTTTTCTAAGCAAAAAAGGATTTGGGGTGCCAGGTAGACTACTTGTAACATTGTATATGCTTTAAGTATAATGTAAATGAATTGGATGTGGTGGATAAGAGTATGAGTCATATAATAAGTAATGTGAGGTTCAAGGGGAAGCCTAAGGCTAGGCGAAATGGGAGAATTCCATAATAGGCTAAAATTCCAAAGGTGTTTGCACTAGTCCACACTTTGAAGGATCATATATAATTATCTATAAAGTATTATGTGATGAATAACCTATCAAATGAAAGTTTATCGAATCTAGTTTCCAAATCTTCAAACCGTTCATCATTTGGACATTCCTACGCAAAGTTATGGTCAAATTACAAAAGGCTGGAAAAATGCGATCCTGTGTCAAATCTGTGATCGCATTTCATGTCGCATTTTGAATCTGCGATCGCAGATACGTCCCAGATTGGGCCAGTGTAGCCCAGTTTTGGGCAGCTACTTTGCGAATTATGCGGCCCGCATGTTTGTTCTACGGTCCATTCTGCGATCGCAGACCCTGTTACGGAGGCTTATTTTTCCTATTTTTATAACCCGACCCCATTTTCATAAATAGGTTTAAGGGCTTCATTTGGGGTCATTATCTACTGATTTTAGAGAGAAATGAGAGCATATAGAGAGAGAAATAAGGGGCCTAACTTCATAATCATCCAAATCTTGCTCAAGTCTTCAAGAATCAAGAAAGATAATCATAGATTGTCCTCCATCCGGGTAAGCCCTACTTCCAAAAATTCCATACAAGAGGTTAAGGGTTCAAATATGTGGTGGGGGTTAGAAATAGGCGATGCATGTAGGACTAAGTTGTAGTATGTGATGTTGAAGAACAAATTTGGGTTGTTCATGTTAAAATTGGTTGAGGGAAGAAGGAATTACCATTTCTAAACCTTGTAGTCTACTTCACATGTTAGGTGTTTGATGAAATTCCAAAGAGAGTTACACCATGGGTAATCTTCCTAATTATTAATCGATTTCCTCTATCTCCTTATAGATTGTTATGGCTAGAGGTGTTGGTGTACTGTCTAAACTTAAGGAAAAGCTCTTTGAGGTATGTATGGCTAACTTTAACCCTTGTAAAATCCCTCTTGTTGTGGCGAGCATACGGTATGTGTACTTGTATGAAAATATGTGAATTTACTATCTTAATTGATTGCCACTCCACTATGTTATATGAGGTTTTTAATAGTGATTTGGCGTGCCTACCTTATTATGTGCAAAGCTTGTAATTTTTTGAGGTTATTGATATGAAACGATGTAAATAAGTTGAACGATTATGGCAATACCTTGTACATGAATTATTACTTGGTGAAAATTAGGGTGCCTTGGGCCCAAATAAACGAATTGTTGATGTGAAGTTGTGCTCCTTGAAAGGAGGATTCTTGTGATGTAATTTTTTGGGATTGAAATATGAAATATGATTGGTTGCCACCCCACTGTGTTAGATAAGATTATAAATTGTGTTTGGCATGTCTACTTCATTATGAGAAAAGCCGGTAATTGTTTGAAGCTACTGATGTGAAGTCTTATAAATAAGTTGACAGTTATGGCAACACTTCGTATATGAAAATTCTGCTTGATGAAAGTTTGGGGTGCTTTGGGCCCAAGTAATTGCATTGTAAAAGTGAATTTGTGATCCTTGAAAGGAAAGTTCTTATAATGAAATTGTTTGTTGTTGTTGCTGTTGTGATGAAATTATTGGTGGTGTTGTTATGAAATATAAATTGTCAGGCAGGGTCGGGATGCGCGCCGCAACACGAAGTAATAAGGTGTGGGTTGTGGTGATAAGGGTGGCCGAGGTAATAAGGGTGGTCGAGGTAATAAGGGTGGCCGAGGTAATAAGGGTGGAAAAGTGATCTTTATCACTATTGATATGAATTTGATGAAACTCGTGAATATGGTGGTGTTGGAAAGGAAAAAGGAGAGATTGTAAAATTGTTGACTTTGATTGTCTCTTTCCGTGTGTTTTGATTGTTGGTCCTATTATTGTCCTTCTTCTTACATGTGTATTGGTTGATTGTACTTGGGATAAAGTTTGTTCATACATACTAGTACTATTCCACAGTACTAACTTCCCTTTTGTCGAGGGCGCTACATCTTTTGTATGGATGTAGGTGGTTCCACAGCAGGTAGCTCAGCTCGCCGTTAGTGGTACCTCCTCTTCATCTCTTCAGCAGTTGTGGTGAGCCCCTCTTCTCCTCGGGGTCGTGTGTGGATTATACCACCCTCTTTTTCTTATGTTGTAAAGGTATAGCCGGGGCCTTGTTATCGGCAAGTTATGTAAAAATCCCTAGTATTCGTAGAGGCTATGTGGACATGATGTGGGTTTATATATGTATTTTTGGGTAGTAACAGTACGTACTCGGAAGCGTGGATCATGTTGGAAAGTTATTAATGTATTATGTATGTTTGGATATCAATCATTGAAATGCTAAAAGAGGAAACAAATGGAGATATATTGTAAAATGTACTTTGAAACTAAAATTGGCTAACTCAAACGAAATAATGTATGTTATGAACGCGGGGTAATACGTTGGGCAGGAAAGGCAATCCAGGTCCGCTTGACTGGGTTCACCCAGTTAGGCGTCGGTCTCGTCCCTCGATTTTGGGGCGTGACAAACTTGGTATCATAGCCTAAGGTTTTAAAGTGTCCTAGGATGTCTCGGTGCTGTGTCTAGTAGAGCCCTTCTTATCGGTGTGTTGTCGACCACATCTATAATTAGGGTGCTACATGGACATTTAGGAATTTCACCCTTCTTTGATACTCCAATTGTGCGATAGAGCTCAAGTTAGGGAGTTAGCTTTCTCTCCAGACCTTTCTCTCAAAATGAGTAACTGCGATACCATAATCCGCGTGTTTGAAGCCATTAGGAGGGAATGATCCCACCATTGAGTCCGAAGGGACTGCCCAAGGGCTTGTTAGGAGAATGTATTGAGCTGTGGAGGGATTGGTAGAACCAATCGCTAAGAGGGGAGTGCCCTTGTCCCTATTGATGTCCCTGCACCACGAAACCCTATAGTATATCGGTATGGTACCAACGTACTCTTGATTGTATATGTACATCCATATTGAAGAACTTTCATAGGCATGGCTTTAATAAATGTTGAGTCACAGACCATTGCATGCACCTACTCTTTGAACGAGATCCAATATTTCTTGAATTCACTCTACCCCAAATTTTCTTATATGATATCGAGCTCTATGATCATGTCCTTGAATTGAGTTGTATCTATAGAATTACCATTTCCAGCACGCCTTTCTAAACTCTAACAAGGGACTATACCCGAAGAATTTCTCATCGAATGAAGGGATGAACCATTATCATATGTTCGCACAAAATAAAAAGATATCTTTCCTTGGCCCTTTTCTTCGGGTTTCTTCTTCAATCTGAATGTTGATATAGGTGAAGATCTTGCTTTGTTTCATCATCATCTCTAGTATTTCCCTTGCTCTATCGTTGTTGAGGCTTCCTATAACGACCCAGCCGGTCGTTTTGCGTATTAGGGTCCCGTTTCCTTAAATGAAACCTTCCATAGCTGCTATTCGTTCTTTATGACTCGTGGGAGCGGGTGGTTCGGGATGTGGGAATGAATTGGATGGTTTAGGAACACTTGGTTCCTTAAGGCTGGCCTATTTGGACAAGTTTGACTTCGGTAAACATTTTGAGCAAACGACCTCAGAATCGAGTTCTGACAGCTCCAGTAGCTCGATAAAGTGATTTCGGACTTGGGCGTATGTTCGGCTCGGGTTTCTGATGACCCGGGAGCATTTCGGCACCCAAAATGGAAATCAGGATTTCCTTAAGTTTAGAATTTGGCCTGGAATGGGACTTCATGCTATCAAAGTCCAAATGGAATTCCGAGGCCGGCAATAGTTCCGTATAGTCATGTATGACCTGTCTGCAAAATTTGGGGTCATTCCTAGTAGAATAGACTCGTTCGGTGCGATGTAATGAATTCTAGAATTTCAAAGTTCCTAAGTTTGATTAATTTGGTTTTGGGGTTGAATTTTGAGTTTCGTGCTTGTTTCTCATGTTACGGAAGTTCGAGCGAGTCTGTGTCACGAATACAGACTTGTCGGTGCTTTTGGACGGGGTCCCGGGGGGCTCGGGGGTGTTTTAGACCCCCGGGAGCTAAGTTAGAAAAACCAAAAATTTTCTGTCTGGTTTCCTTCTCTGCGATCGCAGAGAAGTAATTATGTTGTGCCATCCAATGTTCTCTGCGATCGTAGATATTACTCCGCGATCGCATATGGTCCCCTCCCCAACCCTCTGTGGTCGAAGACTCACTCCTGCAATCGCACAAGTCACCTACCCCCCCCCCCACACATTACTGCATGTTCCTCTCTGCGGTTGCAGACCTCACTCCTACGATCGCATAAGCCTACCTACCTACCCTCCGCGATCGCAGGCCCTATCTATGCGATCGCATAGTGCTTCTCGAGGGCCAGGGTCATTTGTTCCCCGCGATTGTAGGCCTGATGACGCGATCGCAGTGAAGGTTTTCCTGGGCAGTATTTAAATTCCCAATTACGGACTTTCTTCCTCATTTCCAATTTCCAAACTCCATTGAAGCATCTTAGAGCTGGGGAGAAATGGCTGTCCAAAGCCACTATAATCTAAGGTGAGTGACTTCTTCTCTAAATTATCAATTTTTCATGGAATTCAACTAATTTTGTTCTTAAAAATATCAAAATCATGGGAAAAATTGGGTAGAAATTCCTAGGGCTTTGATAATTAGTGAATTATCCCTTTTTAGCCATGAATTCCTAAATAAATTAGGTAATTACGATTCTTAGGCTTCGGGTAATTCATTCCTTCGAGAATTTTCAAAATCCGAATGCGTGGGCCTGGGGTTGAAATTTCAAAAACCTTCAAGAAGACTATATTTTTGAATTTCTTGTAAATTCTTATTCTTGGAGCATAAATTGATTCAATCATGCTATGTTTGGCTAGTTGTGAGCCGTCGAAGGTAGTTTCAGAGCTTTGAGTGCATTCTTGATCCGGTCTTTGGTCCGAGAAGTGCTTCGTCGAGGTGAGACTCCTTTCTAACCTCTTAAGAGGGAAATTATCCCTCTAGGTAACCTTGTTTGCTATGTGATCTTTTTTGGGGGCTCCGTACGCACCGAGTGACTGCTTCGTCCGTACGTAGTGGCTATTACTGCTTCGTCCGGGTAGTTAGGACACAGCATGTTCATTGTTTTTCCCTGTTGTAGTAGAGATATGACTTGTATACTTGTGTGATTGGTTCTGTTTTCTTTGAACATTGTGATACTTGGCTTGATTTAAGTGTGATAAGAGAATCACAGGATGGGATCGGGTCGTACGCCACGGCAGAGTGACGAGTGATTATATTATGGGATCGGGTCGTACGCCACGGCAGAGTGATGATTGATTATATTATGGGATTGGGACGCACACCACGGCGAAGATTTACAGGATGGGATTGGGTCGTACACCACGGCGGAGCGATGTGAGTGAGTACCATATGGGAGCGGGCCGTACACCACGGCGGATACCAAACTTGTTTGAGTTGAGATTGTTATTTGATGTTGGATATTGATGTACTTGATTATTTGCTTTACTTGCCTATAGTTTTCCTTACATCCTGCTTACTTTATTACTGTTGGACCTTAGTGAGTATCAAGTCGACCTCTCATCACTACTTCTTCGAGATTAGACGGGATACTCACTGGGTACATATTTATGTATCTACTCATGCTGCACTTTCCTTTCTTTCTGCACTTGATTGTGCAGGTACGGAGGCTGGTCCGTCTGATTATTAGTCCAGAGCTAGATATTGACCGAGTGGCTATACTTCACGGTGAGCTGTCCTTCTTGACGACTTCCTGGTAGCACCCTGGAGTTTTCTTGTCATATTTCCTCTGTCTTTTGTTCAGACTGAGGCTCTGTATATATATACTTCAGTTATTGTATATTCAGTAGTTGCCCGTGGCACTAGTGACACTAGTTCCTGGCACACACACGCAGTTATTATTTTGGGGTTTTGGCTGTGCATTTGTTAGGCGACGTGCCTATCGGTTGATTTCTGTACTTGTTGTTCTATCTCGTATCATTTATCATTATTGTGTTTTATCCATTTAAAACTGGTAGTTATTAAATTGTTAACCAAAAAGGGTAAGGGTAACACCTAGTGTGTTTCATATCGGCTTGCCTAACCTCGCTGTTGGGCGCCATCGCGACCTGAATTAGGATTTGGGTCGTGACAACGTGGTATCAGAGCTTTAGGTTCATGTAGTCTCACGAGTCACAGGCAAACCCACTAGAGTCTTGCGGATCGGTACGGAGTCGTCTGTACTTATCTTCAAGAGGCTATAAGGTGTTAAGAAACTCTTTTGGTTCATATCCTATCGTGCAACGGATGATGTACTCAGACCTGTTCTTCTACTCTCTCACAGATTGTGAGTACGCGTGCTTCACATGTTCCTGATCCAGGGGAGGTTGTTACCCCCGCCGCTCGAGGCCGTGGTAGGGACAGGGGTAAGGCTCTTGTTCGTAGGAGGGGGCGAGGGCGTCCCAGAGCTATACCGGTCGCACCGATTGAGGACCCTTATGTTGAGGAGCAGGATGAGCTGCCTCCAGTAGCTCCACCACCAGCTGATTTTATGACGGCGCCAGGCTTCCAGGAGGTCATGGGCCGTATGCTGAGGTTCATGGATACTATGTCACAGGCGGGTGTACTTCCATCAAATACTGCTGCTTCTCAAGCAGAAGGGGGAGTTCAGACCCCTACCGCTCAGGCTACAGGACTAGCAGCAGCAGTACATCGTACTCCAGATATTCCACCAGTGATCGCGGTTCAGCCTGGGGTGGCAGCACAAGAGCCCAGGCTAGTTGCAGAGATAGACAAGCAGAAGTTGCTGGGTAGATGGACCCAGCTTCGCCCTCCGACCTTCGGGGGTGAGCAGGGAGAGGATGCACATGATTTCATCGAAAGGTGCAGAGACAGACTGTACAACATGATGATATTAGTCTAAGATGGGGTAGATTTCACGACCTTCCAGCTTGAGGGCAGAGCTCACCGCTGGTGGCAGTCTTATGTACTCAGTAGGCCAGCAGGGTCTCCACCGGTTACTTGGGAGCAGTTTACTCAGTTATTCTTGGACCGATACATTCCACTATCTGAGAGGGAAGAGCTGCGGGGTCAGTTTGAGAGGTTAGAGCAGGGGTAGATGTCTGTGTCAGATTATGAGGCCAGGTTCTCAGAGTTGTCTCGTCATGCTCTCATGATATTGCCCACAGATGCCGAGAGGGTTTGACGGTTTGTGGCAGGCTTACCGGGTATCAAGACTTCCATGGCCAGAGAGGTAGAGATGGGTACCCCATATCAGCTTGTAGTCGAGATAGCTCGACGTATGGAGGGTTACCGTGTGAGGGGCAGGGAGCAGGGTCAGCCAAGTCAGCAGGGTCAGCAGAACAAGAGGGCCAGGTTTGCAGGTGACTTTAGAGGGGCTCTAGCTAGGGCCAGGGGTCAGTACGGAGGTGTCCAATTCAGCAAGCCTTCCTATTCATCACCTGCAGTACCTCTTAGGGTTGTTCCAGTCAGGCCCCAGTTTAGCGCCATGCCAGAGCGCTCCTATCATCCTCCAGCCATCCAGAGTGCACCCAACAGTTATTCTAGCCATCAGAGATCCTCCAGTTCTTATCCCAATGCTTTACCAGAGGATTCAAACCGCTCTTTAGCTATTCAGGGTTCCTCCTCTTCAGGACAGCGAGCAGTAGTGCTAGGGGGTTTCTTCGAGTTTCGGGATCTGAGCCACACGTGGAGGTTTTGTCCCAGGTATCGGAGCAAGGCCGTGCAGCAGAGCTAGCAGCCTATGATTACAGCACCAGCAGCACGACCACCTAGGGGTGAAGGTCAGGTTGGCAAGGGCCGTCCTAGAGGGGGAGGCCAGTCGGGAGTGGGTCGTTCAGCTCCAGCTCGTCCTGGGGAGCTCAGACATCGGGTGCTCCAGCCAAATTTTATGCTATTCCATCCAGGGCAGACGCAGTGGCATCAGACGCTGTGATTACAAGTATTATTTCGGTCTGTGGTAGAGGGCTTCAGTACTATTTGATCCAGGGTCTACTTATTCATATGTTTCAGCCTTATTTTCCCATTCTCTAGATGTTATTTGTGAGTCTTTGGGTTCTCCCTTTGTATGTATCCACTCCTGTGGGCGACTCTGTAGTTGTAGACCGGGTCTACCGGGCTTGTGTGATTACTTTCTGTGGGTTTGAGACCAGAGCCGACCTGTTGTTGCTTGATATGGTGGTTTCGAGGTTATTTTGGGCATGGATTGGCAATCTCCTCATAATGCTGTCTTGGATTGCCATGCCAAGACAGTTACATTAGCCATGCCTGAGTCGCCGAGGTTAGAGTGGAGGGGTGCTTCAGTTAGTGCCTTCATCCGGTTCATTTCCTTCATGAAAGCTCGGCATATGGTCGAGAAAGGGTGCCTGTCTTATCTTGCTTATGTGCGGGACACCACCGCCGAGTCTCCTACCATTGATTCAGTGCCTGTCATTTGGGAGTTTCCGGATGTGTTTCCTTCAGATCTTCTAGGCATGCCTCCAGATCGAGATATAGATTTCTGCATTGACTTGGCTCCAGATACTCAGCCTATTTCTATTCCTCCTTATCGTATGGCTCCTAAGGAGCTAAAAGAGTTGAAGGAGCAGCTTGAGGAGTTGTTGGCCAAGGGATTTATTAGGCCAAGTGTGTCGTCGTGGGGTGCTCCAGTCTTATTTGTAAAGAAGAAGGATGGGTCTATGCGGATGTGTATTGACTACCACCAGCTGAATAAAGTGACCATCAAGAACAAGTATCATCTGCCGCGTATTGATGATTTGTTTGATTAGCTACTGGGTGCTCGAGTGTTCTCTAAGATTGATCTGAGGTCAGGCTATCACCAGTTGAAGACTCGGGCTTCTGATGTCCCGAAGACTGTATTTCGCACCAGATATGGCCATTATGAGTTCTTAGTGATGTCCTTTGGCTTGAGTAATGCCCCAGTAGCCTTTATGGACTTGATTAATAGGGTATTCATGCCGTATATTGATTTATTCGTGATTGTTTATATTGATGATATATTGATTTACTCACGGAGCTTGGGTGAGCACGAGCAGCGTTTGAGAGTTGTGCTTCAGACCTTGCGAGAAAAGAAGCTTTATGCTAAGTTCTCCAAGTATGAGTTCTGGTTGGAGTCTGTGGCATTTCTGGGGCATGTGATGTCCAGTGTGGGTATCAAGGTTGATTCGCAGAAGATTGAGGCAGTGTAGAGTTGGCCACGTCCTACATCAACTTCAGAGATCAGGAGTTTCCTGGGCCTAGCAGGTTATTACCGTCGTTTCGTGGAGGGATTCTCTTCTATTGCCGCTCCATTGACTAGATTGACTCAGAATAAAGTTCCATTTTAGTGGTCCGATGATTGTGAAGCGAGCTTTCAGAAGCTCAAATCAGCATTGACTTCAGCACCAGTTCTTTCCTTGCCTTCGGAGTCAGGGGTGTATACTGTATATTGCAACGCTTCATGCGTCGGGCTAGGATGTGTGTTGATACATGATGGCTCGGTTATTGCTTATGGTTCGCGCTAGCTGAATGTTCATGAAAAGAATTACCATGTGCACGATTTGGATTTGGCGGCGATTGTTCATTCTTTGAAGATATGGCGGCATTATCTATATGGTGTATCTTGTGAGGTCTATACTGACCACCGCAGCCTGCAGTACTTGCTTAAGCAGAGGGACTTTAATTTGAGGCAGCGAAGGTGGCTTGAGTTATTAAAGGACTATGATCTAACTATTCTGTATCATCCGGTCAAGACAAATGTAGTTGCGGATGCATTGAGCACGCGGACATCTAGTATGGGTAGTTTGGCCTACATTTCAGCTGAGGAGAGGCCTTTAGCCTTGTACATTCATTCCTTGGCCAACCGTTTGGTAAGATTGGACCTTTCAAAGCCTCGTCGAGTTTTAACTCATGTGGTAGCTTAGTCTTCATTGTTGGGAGAGATCAAGGCTCGATAGTTTGATGATCCACGTCTAGCAGAGCTGCGGGCGGTGGTTACTTTAGGCGAGGATGGTGTTCTGCGTCTCCAAGGGCGATTGTGTGTTCCTGATATAGATGGCCTGAGGGAAAGGAATCTAGCATAGGCGCACAGTTTACGGTACTCTATTCACCCAGGAGAGGCAAAGATGTATCGTGATTTGAGGCAGCACTACTGGTGGAGGCGGATGAAGAAGGACATTGTTCAGTATGTGGCCATGCGTCTTAATTGTCAGCAGGTTAAGTATGAGAATCAGCGACCAGGAGGCCTGTTTCAGCAGATCCCCATTCCTCAGTGGAAATTGGAGCGAATCACTATCGTGTTTGGGTTGCCTCGGACTTTGCGGAAGGTTGATGCGGTTTGGGTCATTGTGGATAGATTGACCAAATCGGCACATTTCATTCCTGTGGCTACTACTTATACTACAGAGAGGCTAGCTCAGATTTACCTTCGTGAGATAGTCCGGTTGCATGGTGTGCCGGTGTCTATCTTTTTAGATCGGGGTCCTCAGTTCACTTTGCACTTCTGGAGAGCCTTTCACAGCGAGGTGGGTACTCAGATAGACCTCAGTTCAGCATTTCACCCTCAGTTTGATGGCCAGTCAGAGCGTACAGTTCAGATTCTGGAATATATGCTCAGGGCCTGTGTGATTGATTTTGGGGGTCAGTGGGATCGGTTCTTGCCTTTAGCACAGTTTGCATACAATAATAGTTATCAGTCCAGCATCGAGATGGCTCTATTCGAGTCTTTATATGGTCGGCGATGTCGTTATCCGATTGAGTGGGTTGAGCCTGGCGAGGCCAAGCTATATGGTACAGATCTGGTGAGAGATGTCTTGGAAAAGGTGAAGATTATTCAGGAAAGGCTCCGTACATCACAGTCTAGGTAGAAGCGCTACGCAGATCAACGGGCACGTGATGTAGCATCCATTGAGGGAGATAAGGTTATGTTGAAGGTTTCGGCGATGAAGGGCATTATGAGATTTGGGAAGAAAGGCAAGTTGAGCCCCAGGTTTATAGGTCCTTTCAAGGTTTTGAAGCGGGTTGGTGAGGTTGCTTATGAGCTTGCTTTGCCTATAGCCTTATCAGGAATTCACCCAGTATTTCACGTATCCATGCTTCGGAGGTATTACGCCGACTTCTTGCACGTGGTTGATTACAACACTACCCAGTTAGATGAGAAGTTGGGCTACGAGGAGGAGCCAATTGCCATTATTGATAGGCAGGACTGCCAGTGGAGGTCTAAGACAGTTTCTGCGGTTAAGGTCTAGTGAAGGGGCCAACCAGTTGAGGAGGCGACTTGCAAGTCCGAGCAGGACAGCGGAGCAGATATCCACATATATTCAGCACTCCAGATACGATTCTAGTCCTTTTCGAGGACGAACGTTTGCTTAAGAGGGGGAGAATGTAACGACGCAGCCGGTCGTTTTGCGTATTATGGTCCCGTTTCCTTAAATGAAACCTTCCATAGAGGCTATCCGTGCTTTATGACTCGTGGGAGCGGGTGGTTCGGGATGTGGGAATGAATTGGATGGTTTAGGAACACTTGGTTCCTTAAGGCTGGCCTATTTAGCCAAGTTTGACTTCGGTCAACATTTTGAGAAAACTACCTCGGAATCGAGTTATGACAGGTCCAGTACCTCCGTACAGTGATTTCGGACTTGGGCGTATGTTCGGCTCGAGTTTCTGATGACCCAGAAGCATTTCGGCGCCCGAAATGGAAATCAAGATTTCCTTAAGTTTAGAATTTGGCCTGGAATGGGACTTCATGCTATCGAAGTCCGAATGGATTTCCGAGGCCGTCAATAGTTCCGTATAGTCATTTATTACCTGTCTGCAATATTTGGGGTCATTCCGAGTAATATAGACATGTTCGGCGCAATGTAATGAATTCTAGAATTTCAAAGTTCTTAAGTTTGATTAATTTTGTTTTTGGGGTTGAATTTTGAGTTCCGTTATGGTTTTTCATGTTCCAAAAGTTCGAGTGAGTCCGTATCACGAATACAGAATTGCCGGTGCTTTTGGACGGTGTCCCGGGGAGCTCGGGGGTGTTAGAAAAACCAGAAATTTTCTGTTTAGTTTCCTTCTCTGCGATCGCAGAAGCAGGGATGCGATCGCAGAGAAGTAATTATGCTGTGCCATCCAATGTTCTCTGCGATCGCAGACATCACTCCGCGATCGCATATGGTCTTCTCCCCAACCCTCTCCGGTCGCAGACTCACTCCTGGGATTGCACAAGTCACCTACCCCCCCCCCCTACTGCCTATATCTCTCTGAAGTCGCAAACCTCACTCCTGCGATCGCATAAGCCTACCTCGCCACATCTCCGCGATCGTAGGCCCCATCTATGCGATCGCATAGTGCTTCTCAAGGGCCAGGGTCATTAGTTCTCCGCGATCGCAGACCTGATCGCAGTGAAGGTTTTCCTGGGCAGTATTTAAATGCCCAATTACGGGCTTTCTTCCTCATTTCCAATTTCCAAACTCCATTGAAGCATCTTAGAGCTAGGGGAAATGGTTGTCCAAAGCCACTATCATCTAAGGTGAGTGACTTCTTCTCTAAATTATCAATTTTTCATGGAATTCAACTAATTTTGTTCTTAAAAATATCAAAATCATGGGAAACATTGGGTAGAAATTCCTAGGGCTTTGATAATTAGTGAATTATCCCTTTTTAGCCATGAATTCCTAAATAATTAGGTAGTTACGATCCTTAGGCTTCGGGTAATTCATTCCTTCGAGAATTTTCAATATCCGAACGCGTGGGCCCGGGGTCAAATTTTCAAAAACCTTCAAGAAGACTATATTTTAAAATTTCTTGTTAATTCTTATTCTTGGAGCATAAATTTATTCAATTATGCTATGTTTGGCTAGTTGTGAGTCGTCGAGGGTAGTTTCGGAGCTTTGAGCGCATTCTTGATCCGGTCTTTGGTCCGAGGAGTGCTTCGTCGAAGTGAGTCTCCTTTCTAACCTCGTAAGAGGGAAATTTTCCCTCTAGGTAACCTTGTTTGCTATGTGATATTTTTTGGGCGCTACGTACGCACCGAGTGACGAGAGTCCGTACGTAGTGGCAATTAGTGCTTCGTCCGGGTAGTTAGGACACATCATGCTCATTGTTTTTCCCTGTTGTAGTATAGATATGACTTGTATACTTGTGTGATTGGTTCTGTTGTCTTTGAACATTGTGATACTTGGCTTGATTAAAGTGTGATAAGAGAATCACGGGATGGGATCGGGCCGTACGCCACGGTAGAGTGACAAGTGATTATATTATGGGATCGGGCCGTACGCCACGGCAGAGTGACAAGTGATTATATTATGGGATCGGGTCGTACGCCATGGCAGAGTGATGAGAGAGTATATTATGGGATCGAGCCGTACGCCACGGCGAAGACTACAGGGTGAGATCGGGCCGTACGCCATGACAGAGATTGAGACTACAGGGTGGGATTGGGCCGTACGCCACGGCGAAGATTTACAGGATGGGATTGGGTCGTACGCCACGGCGGAGCGATGTGAGTGAGTACCATATGGGCCACGGCGGATACCAAACTTGTTTGATTTGAGATTTTTATTTGATGCTGGATATTGATGTACTTGATTATTTGCTTTACTTGCCTACAATTTTCCTTACATCCAGCTTACTTTATTACTGTTGGACCTTAGTGAGTATCGAGTCGACCTCTCATCACTACTTCTTCGAGATTAGACGGGATACTCACTGGGTACATATTTATGTATGTACTCATGCTGCACTTTCCTTTCTTTCTACACTTGATTGTGCAAGTCTGGAGGTTGGTTTGTATGATTATCAGTCCAGTGCTAGATATTGACTGAGTGGCTATACTTCACGGTGAGCTGTCCTTCTTGGCGACTTCCTGGCAGCACCCTGGAGTTTCCTTGTCATATTTCCTCTGTCTTTTGTTCAGACTGAGGCTCTGTATATATATTTCAGTTATTTTATATTCAGTAGTTGCCCGTGGCACTCGTGACACTAGTTCCTGGCACACACACGCAGTTATTATTTTGGGGTTTTGGTTGTGCATATGTTATGCGACGTGCCTATCGGTTGATTTCTGTACCTGTGCTTATATCTCGTATTATTTATCATTATTGGGTTTTATCCATTTAAAATTGGTAGTTATTAAATTGTTAACCAAAAAGGGGAAGGGTAACACCTTGTGTGTTTCATATCGGCTTGCCTGACCTCGCTGTTGGGCGCCATCTCGATCTGAATTAGGATTTGGGTCGTGACACTTCCATATTGGCCTAGTGGTCGGAATCGGCTAGATTTTTTATTTGCTTGACGAGAATATCCCTCTTCTCCAACAGATTATTTTCTGAATTTGGTCTGCTCAATTACTTTTAAACATTATTATCTCTCCATCGAAGCTAGGGTCCGTCGAACCTCCATGTAGCTGGATCGTGCTACTTATTCTTGTTGCTCGTCTTATTCTTGAAGGTTGTTCTTCTTTTGGTTATAAGAAAGACGAGCTTTTTCGCTCCTCATTTGGATTGCATAATACTTGTTTAAGTGTCGTTATATATTAATTGCTCCATGTTGCTACGAATCCAACTTATTTTGATGTTTGTAGTGGCTTCCCTAGCCGTGAAGCTATTAAGTTTACTCCTAAAACCTAAAGTTCCCTTTTGTTAGTTCATCCGACATACCCGACATTCCTCTAGTTGTTGACCCATTTCTCAGTTCCAATTTCGAGGGCTGAAGAAAGAGCATAATTTTGTCCCTGGTATCTAGAAATACAATTTCTTTTATAAATGGTGATCCACCCTAATTCTGTGCCAATTCTACTGAATCCAGAAAATGGGATAGATGTAACGATACCTTTATTTTCTAGCTAACTAGTTTTTGGTCCTCTAATATTATTGGATTTTTTAGTAGTCTGACATAACTAAACAAGGATATGGGATTATAGGTGGCGGGGGCAAGTCAATCCATCCTCTTACTTTAACTACGAGCCAGCTTCATTCACTATCGGTTATACTATCCCTTGTCAATCATATCCCCTTAAAAGCACTATCTTTAAAGGTTGAACTCCGAACCAGAAAGAGTAGCTCTAATTTTAAATACTTCTAGATATCTGGTCAATGGATTAATAAATGCCACAAATTACATGGGTTCCCACTTCACTTCAAATTCATCAAGGGTTAATAGCATGCCGCAATTTCTGAACCATCTATGCATGTGCTAATCTAACAATCATCTTCCCAGTCGAACTCTCACCTTTTAGTTTTGGGGTTCACCAAGGAGAAACACACCTAGTAACACATTCATATTTCAAGCCTTCTTCTCGGCCAAGCCTTATAGCATCTCCCAATTTGGTTGGTAATAACTTTGTGTAGAAGTGTGTTGTAGTGCTTCGTTGCGAAGCATAGTTGCTAAACATAAGTGAATTTTTAAATTTTGGAGCTATACATCATGTGACTATATGCGGAGGTCTTCTTTCAAAAATGTAAAGGTCCTCGTAATCCCTTATATTATCACCTTTCCTAGTGGTTACAATGTAAAGGTCACTTCTATAAGCTCTCTCACTTTCTATCATTTGTTTTGCATCATGTGTTGTTTACCCGTAATCTTCAATGCGATATTATCTCAATTTCTCAACTTGTTATCCAACTAGCTCCTTGGGAGTGGGAAACTTTCCCCTTACTACATACTTCTAAATATCTTCAACTCTATTTAAGCTTGTTGATTCCAAATGTTGTTCTTAATTGTGCTGCCTTACTATCTATTTTCATCTGGTAACTCTCCTTGTAAATCTAATTTCATGCCTTATGGCATCGAGGGTCGGGGTATGTTCCTTTTGTTATGACAAAAAGATATTGCTCGCACCCCTTTTGAGATTTTCTCCTAAACGATCATCTACCTGCTCTGCTTGTCCATGCGACTAGGTAACTTGGTTTACTCTTCTCCGATAAGTGCATCAAGACTTCTCACCCTTTCATAATTATTCATATGGTAACTTCGAGGCCTTAATCTACACTAGCTCGTAATGATTTCGAGTACTTTCTCGCCATTGTTGATGATTTTCTAGGGCTACGAGGGCATGTCTCATGGGTTCCAAAAGTTTGCTGAATTTGAGAATGCAAAGTTTGCTGAGTTCTGTGATGAACATGGTATCAATCACAAATTTTTTTCCCTCTAGAACCCCATAGCAAAATGGGGTTGTTGAAAGAAAGAACAGGACTCTTGAAGACATGGACAGAACCATGCTTCTTTCTAGCAAACTACCTTACACCTTTTGGGCAGAAGCAATAAACACTGCATGTTACATAATAAATAGATGCATGACCAGGCCACTGGTAGAGAAAACTCCTTATGAATTACTTAAAGGGAGAAAGCCCAACATATCCCACCTTAGGTCTTTCGGATGCAAGTGCTTTGTGCACAAAATAGCAAAGATTCCCTAGGTAAATTTTATTCCAGAAGTGATAAGGGAGTATTCTTGGGATATTCATCACATAGCAAAGCTTATAAAGTTTATAATAAAAGAACTATGTGTGTAGAGGAGAGTGTGTATGTTGTTTTTGATGAAACTAATACTCTTTCTAAGAGACAGGAACCAGAAGATGAGGAGCTTGGACTGGTGAGAAGCAGTGAACAAATTGAAGCAATTATGGAATATGGAGCAGGTGATGGACCAGGTCCAACTACCCCGAGCAACATGACAGGGGGAACTCAACAGCAAAGTACTCATGACCTTGGCCCTGATCCTGTTCCACAACAACAAGACATCATAGGATCATCTAGTAG
Organism: Nicotiana undulata; assembly: GCA_005239495.1. Lineage (NCBI taxonomy): Eukaryota > Viridiplantae > Streptophyta > Magnoliopsida > Solanales > Solanaceae > Nicotiana > Nicotiana undulata. The sequence continues at coordinate 62,631 of ML269064.1, forward strand.
TGAACAATTGGTTCTCAAACCACACAGATTTCAGAGTTCTCACCCTCTTGAGAACATCATAATAGATTTGACATCTGGAATCAAAACAAGATCCTCTTTGAAATATCTGTGTGCGTTTGATGCCTTTCTATCCTTGATTGAACCAAAGAACATTGGTGAATCCCTACAGGATGCTGACTTGGTAAATGCCATGTAAGAAGAGCTGAATCAATTTGAAAGAAGTCAAGTATGACACTTGGTACCCAGACCACTAGACAAATCAGTAATTGGCATCAAGTGGGCCTTCAGGAACAAACTCGATGAGGATGGAACTGTTATAAGAAACAAGTCCAGACTGGTTGTTCAAGGATATAGTCAAGAAGAGGAAATTGACTATGATGAGACCTTTGTTCCTGTGGCAAGATTGGAGGCAATCAGACTTCTTATAGCATTTGCTGCACACATGGAAGTCACTCTGCATCAGATGGATGTAAAGAGTGCTTTTCTCGGTGGTTATCTAAAGGAAGAAGTATTTTTAAAACAACCTCCAGGTTTTGAAAGCAAGGAGACAGCTTACCATGTATACAAGCTTGACAAGGCTTTGTATGGACTCAAACAAGCACCAAGAGCATGGTATGAACGACTATCAAAATTCCTGCTAGAACATGGATACAAACGAGGTAAAATTGACAGTACCTTGTTCTTAAAGGAAAAAGGTAAGGATCTCCTGGTTGTGCAAATATATGTGGATGATATCATATTTGGGGCAACCTCTGAAAAATTGAGTAAGGAATTTGCTAAACTTATGGGGAGTGAGTTTGAGATGAGTATGATGGGTGAGCTAAACTTCTTCTTAGGCTTGCAAATCAAGCAAAACTCAAATGGAACAATGATCCATCAACAAAAATATGTGAAGGAATTGCTCAAAAGATTTAAAATGGAAGACTCAAAAGAAATTGACACCCCCATAGCCACAACTACAAAATTAGATGTGGATGAACCTGGTTCATCCGTTGTTCATAAGCTATACAGAGGGATGATTTGGTCTCTATTATATCTCACTGCCAGCAGACCTGATATTGTGTTCAGTGTAGGACTGCGTGCTAGGTTTCAGGCAAATCCAAAGGAGTCGCATCTAACTACAGTGAAGAGAATTCTGAGATATCTTAAGGCACTACTGATTTATGCCTTTGGTATCCTAAAGGTAGTAATTTCGACCTTGTAGGATATGCTGATGAAGATTATGCAGGTTTCCTAGTTGACAGGAAAAGTACTTCAGGCATGGCTCACTTTTTGGGCTCTTGCCTTGTGTCTTGGGCTACTAAGAAACAAAATTCAGTATTCTTGTCTACTGCTGAGGCTGAATATGTGGCTGCAGCCTCATGTTGTGCTCAGTTGCTATGGATCAAGCAACAACTCATGGACTTTGATATAGAGGTTGGACGCATTCCTATTTTCTGTGACAACACTAGTGCAATTAGTATGACAAAGAACCCGGTTCATTATAAAAGAACTAAGCACATAGATGTTAGACACCATTTCCTAAGGGATAACTATGAAAAGGAAATGATCTCAATTGAATTTTGTGCTACTGACAAGCAAATTGCAGACATCTTTACTAAAGCACTGAGTAGGGAGCATTTTGAGAGAAACCGGCTTGAATTAGGGATGATTAAGATCACCTAATTGAAAAACAAAAATGAAAAATTGAATTTTGTTTTTGGCTAGAAACACTAAAATAGATAATTAACCAGACTAATCATTGCCCAATATCATGACTTTACTGCCATACTCTCTTGCCATGTATTAATATGATTCCCTGGTTAATAATGATGTTTTTCTATCTTTGTAAATTGAGGCATATTAAAGACTATAACACGATGAACCTGGTTCATCGCTGCTGGTTCATCTGACTGACAAGGTACGTGCTTATCTCCATACATTTCTTGAATTAATTATAGTCACACATGAGTAGTAATATATCTATATTTCGTTCATTTCCAATTCTCTGTACTTATCCTAAAATGAACCAGTTTCAAGAAGTCCCATCGTATCTTAATTAGCCTAGATTTAAGGAATCCTAACCGTCTAATCAATGACACTCCTACAGCGATTAGACTTCCACTTGACTAATACATATGCCCGTTGTAAAATTAATGACCACATCTTTAAAAGTCCATAATTACCACCCCTCTTCAAAAGCATAACCGTCAAACCTAGTTCTTCATTCCTCTCAAACCAAAACTGATCGACTTTCTTCTCTTCTAAATTCTTCATAAAAATGTCTTCACAACCAGCTGTTTCATCTTCTTTCTCCACCCATGATTATGAGTACAGTGATTCTAGTTCTAATTCTTCATCAGTATACAATTCACATTCTCCAGCCAGATCTTCAACACCCTAAAACCCTCCAGTTCTTGAACCTACTCCTGAACCTACACCTAACCTTACTCCAGCCCCCAGGGAACATAGAGTGAAAGTTTTGGCCAGGAAATCAGTTGCTTCTGGTTCTTGTGCCAAATTCTTGGAAGAAATACTTCAAGATAGCAAGGTCCAAGATTCTGAATCCTCCAGTGAATCCTTCAAATCCACTAATGAGGATGAAGCACCAGGTTCATCTGACACTGAACAGGGAAATCTTGAGATTAGGTCTGCAACTGGTATGGCTGAGAACAGATTTATTTTGGTTGGGTCGATTTTGGATGTAGAGGTGATACATAGGCGGAGAAAACTTGGTAAAATATAAACCTTGAGAGAGAGGGAGAAGGGAGCTCAGTAAGGGGATCCGGGAAGGACGGTGCAACTCTAGCTATTTGTGGTCCCGCTCCTGTGATTGATGAAGAAGGGGTCACAACTATAGGGGGAAGCATTTCTGGGGAAGAAGCAGCAGGTCTGGAGAGCCTACAACAATCAGTAGATGAACCTGGTTCATCTATTGAGGAGACGTTGGCTGAGATGCTGAGGAAGTTGGGGGAGTCCTATAATACCAAAAGAAAAGAACTCCTAAAGAAAGAAGGCTACTACCCAAGTTCCACCAAAGAAGAGCAAAGCTTCATTATCTGCTGATGCTCCTGCCCCAAAGATTCGAGCTACAAGAAGTGTTGTCATGCAAGGAGAGGAAGAATTGGAAAGAGCTCTGAGAGAGAGCAAAAAGAAGAAGGCTTCCAAGGGAAAGGCAAAAGTGGGAGAGCCTATTGAGGCAGTTACTATTGATTATGATGCGATGGACCTGGTACATCATGAGGAACAACCTGCTCCAGTTGTGGTTGAGACACCAAAACCCAAGAAATCTAAGGCTTCTTCCAAGAAGTCAGCTTCTGTGTCTGCCACACCCTCAACCATTGCAAAGAGGACCAGATCTGAGTCAAGAAAAGTCATGATTACTGATGATGATGAATAGAGTGGAGGAGAAGAGTAAGAGTCTGGTGAAGGGACTGACAAACTCACCATGTTTGGCAAGCGTACTATCTTGAAAGGAAAGCTGGTTAGAGACCTTGAGGAATCAGGGATGATTTTCCTGATGGATACCCTAGACGTGCAAGGGTGGAAGGACATGGTTCTATTAGAACCTCAAAGCCGTCAGAAGTCTTATGCGGAAAATGGACGATGAGACTTGGAGTTTCTGGTTGACGATTGGGTATTCCTAAAGGTATCACCGATGAAAGGCGTTATGAGGTTTGGTAAGAAATAAAAACTTAGCCCTCGGTACATTGGACCATAAAAGATCATACGCAAGGTAGGGCCGGTCGCATATGAATTAGACTTTCCTTCTAACTTAGAGTTTGTACATCTAGTCTTTCATGTTTTTATGCTTCGTAAATGTATCGGAGATCCTTCCAGAGTCGTGTCAATTGACGATGTTCAGGTCACAAAGCAACTATCATATGAGACAACTCCCATTGCTATACTAGATAGACAGGTTCAGAGATTGAGGACAAAAGACGTAGCTTCAGTTTAAGTACTTTGGAGAAACAAAAATGTTGAAGAAATGACTTGGGAAGCTGAAGAAGTCATGAAGTCTAGGTATCCTCACTTGTTTCCTCTTCTAGAGAAGGATCAGACTGATACATCACGGCCTTAAGGTATGAGTATGGATTCTTGTTTTACTTATTTTCATTGGCCGTGTGAGGCCATTGTCATGATTGATGATTGTTACAATATGTGGCATTGAATTATTGAGTTTTCCATAGGAATGGTTGATAGTAGTACTATTACAAAGCTGACTCTGCAAAAATTTATATAGATCCTGGGGATTTAAACATTCAAGGACGAATGTTTCAAAGGGGGGAATGATGTTACATTTTGCGTTTTCGTATGTTAAAGTTTCGTCGTAAGTTAATCGATGTGGACTCGGGAATGAGATTTTTTTTGAGGTTATAAGAATTTATGCTATTTATAACAAGTGATAAGTAAGTTCCGTGAAGATTAGAGGGTAAACAAATAAAAGAAAATGAGTTCGTTGAAGGTTGTCAATTTGGGATAAAATACGGTCACGCTATAATATCCGGTATTTATGGACTAGTGCTATACACGGTACCACATGATCATAATAGTAAGGTATATAAAGTGTGTGAAAAGTGATTAATATTTTAAGTAATTTGAGATAATTCTTAATTATATGGATAATTGGTTAATTATTGATTTTTAGTAGGGGATTAACTAATTAAGTAGAATCTTGGATAAGCTTAATGGAGACATCACACCCCCAACGTGGAAGCACACTACATATGGATCAAATCCCAATTAGTGACTCTTTACTCATATAACAAGGTGGCACATTTAGAGAATTTTTTGGCTACGTCATCACCTAAGTGGGGCCCACACCCACTAAGCTAAAAGACATCTCTCAAAAACGAAGAGAGATGCTTATATCTAATTTACAAAGTAATATATCACCCACAACAAAATTCATACGAGATTATATTAGAGCAACGTGACTTGCAATTTTAAGGGAGTACGAAACAAACTTTCTCAAGAATATCATACGAATTTTTTCCTACTTCGATCTCGTCGTTACGTGTTTTGTCGTGAATGACGTGTGTTAGAGGGATTGTCAAGAGAAGCAGCTTAGGTATGTTAAGGCTATCCCTTTTTTCCTTTTGTCATGATCCATACGATACAAACGAAACGAGTAAATTCACAACTTTCACAAATGCCTCTAGTCATAGAAGCACTAGGGTGCCTATGTTCTTGATCCCCATGTGTCTTAATATTATATCTTCTGTTCATGGGTCTCAGAAAAATACGTAGTTGATAAAGTTTATCTGAAAGGCATATTGATCTTATGACATTCCGAGAAATCTTATAAACTTACTTCGTAGCATTTCATTCATTTATACATGTACATTGATCCATGACCAGATGACGTTATATACACGTATATTATATGTATATGGGATATAGGAAAAGGTCATGGCGTTATATGCATACCACCACCTGATCAGTTGGTATACGTTGATGATTTCACCTACAGAGGCTGAGATGATATGATGGGATGCCCTCAGAGGCTTGATGATGTTGTGTACACCTATACCTATGCATTTCACGACATTTATACACTTATGCATGACATTATAAATGTTTTAGGATTCACTAAGTTGTTTAGACTTACAGCTAGAATTCTTTACTCCACGTTTCTTTTATGTCTTTTATGTACTGATTTTTATGCCTTACATACGCAGTACATTATTCATACCGATGCCTCTATTTCTCGGGGCATGCCTTTCATGCCTGCATGTGCAGGTAGACAAGCTGGCGGTCCTCCATCTTAGGATCCTTGATCAGTGAGAGTTGGTGTACTCCATTTGATCCGAAGCTGCTTTGAGTTTTGGTACGATGTATTTGTATACATATATGGGTATGGCGTTGCCGGCTTCTAGTTTTTGATATATAGTTGTCTATAGCTAAATTGTCGGCTTGTCTTACCGTATTTCGAATGTATATGTATATATGTCTTTTGGACATGTTTTCCTCACGTATGCTATTTACGTGATTTAGCAGTTTATTGATAGATGTTATTCATGACCTACCCTTAACTCATTTTTATATCTTAAACGCATGCTTAGGGGTGTTCGATAGGTAGGACTTGGGCGCTTATCATGGCCCACCGCTTTAGGTCGTGACAAAAGTGGTATTAGAGCAGTTCTGTCCTAGGGTTGTCTACAGACCTGTCTAGTAGAGTCTTGTTCATTGGTGTGTTGTGCGCCATACTTATATATAGGATGCTACATGACATATAGGATGTTATCCTCCCTTATTATCTTAGATCGTGCGATAAAAACATTCACTTTCCTAACAATGTGTTATGTTTTCAGCGATGCCTAAGAAGGTTACAGCCACCCAAAAGGGCAAGTCCGTTGCTGATAAGACTACTAGTCGAGCGCCACGAGTTACTAGGGCTCCGGGAGAGTCTCATAAGTAGATTCCATCTCAGACTTCACATATCCGCCCTCTCCAGAAGAGCTCTGTAGGGCACCAGCTCCAGCGCCTGCCCCTATTCATCCAGCTCCTCAGCCAGATGCACCGGGACAAGAGATGAGAGATGTTATTCAACTATTAACTCGATTAGTAGCCGCACATGCTCGACGTTAGGAGGTAGGGATTGTTCATGGAGATAGGTCAGTCAGTGCGAGGGTTCGTGATTTCATTAATTTGGACCCTCCAGTATTTAGTAGAGAAGATCCAAACAAGGAACACCTCAGGTATTTATCGAAAGGATGCAGAGGACTTTGAGGGTAATGATGGCCACTGCTACTGAGTCAGTTGAGCTAGCTTCATATAGACTTTAAGATGTTGCAGCTAATTGGTACGAGCCTTGGGAGTTGTCCAGAGGTGATGGTGCCCCTCTAGCGGTATGGCAGGAGTTTACATATGATTTGCTTCGTCATTATCTGCCACCAGAGCTTAGATAGGCTAGAGTTGATAGGTTCTTGACCCTTCGACAGGGTAACATGAGTGTCCAAAAGTATAGTCTTCAGTTTGATTCGTTAGCTATGTATGCTCCCACTATTGTATCTAAGATGGAGGATCGGGTTCACCGATTCGTGATGGAGTTAGAGCCACACTTTATTAACGATTGTATGTCGGTCTCACTTCAACCATGCATAGATATTTCTCGTATTTATGCATATTCTCAGGGTGTAGAGGAGCATAAGCAAAAGCATAAGGCCGATCGTGAGCAGTACATATGCCAGAGTAAGAGAGCAAAATTTCGGGTCCTTCTTGTGAGTTTCGAGGTGGTCAAAGACAACAATACCTAAGGTATCCATCCTAGCCATCGGCTAGCGCACCCCCTCAGTTTGTCGGCAGTAGATTTGATTGTTCCACATATTCAAGGCCTAGTCAGAATTCCAAGCCCTCAAGTTCTCAGTATAGGAGTGAGTCAAGTCAGATGAGGCCACCCTTGCCACGATGTACTCAATGTGGTAAGCAGCATGCCGGGCAGTGTCGTATGGGGGTTGGGTATTTGTTATTCTTGTGGTTATCCAGGCCACGTTACAAGGGATCGTTCGAAAAGAGGTGATACAAGCATAGTTCAGCCAGCGGGATCTGTAGCTGGTTCGTTATCATCAATACGCCCCCCCCCCCCCGGGCAAGGTTCATAAGTACCTATCAGTCATGGTAGAGACACGGGTGGAACATCTAGCTCGAGCGGTCCTCAGAACCGCATTTATGCATTAGCAGGACGACAGGATCAGGAGTCGTCACCTGATGTTGTTACATGTATATTATCAGTTTCATCATATGATGTATATGCACTGATTGACCCAGGTTCCACCTTATCATACGTTACCCTGTTGGTTTCTAGTAAGTTTGGAATAAAACCTGAGTTGGTTAAATCTTTTGAGGTGTCCACACCTGTTGGGGATGCAGTGATAGCTAGGTGTGTATATAGGGATTCTATAGTAGTAGTTCATAGTCGATCTTTAGTACCAGACCTAATCGAGTTGAATATGGTAGAATTTGATGTTATAATGGGTATGGATTGGTTGGATTCTTGTTATGACAATGTTGATTGTAGATCAAAGATGGTCCGGTTCCAATTCCCAGGGAGCCTGTTTTGTAATGGAAAGGTAATACGGCATCGCCGAGAGGTAGATTTATATTCAATCTCAAGGCAAGGAAGATGATAAGAAAAGGCTATATTTATCTCTTAGTTCGGGTCCAGGATGTGAAAGTAGAGTCACCAACCATTCAATCTATCCATGTGGTTAATGAGTTTCCGGATGAGCTTCTGGGTATTCCGCTAGAGCGAGAAATTGAGTTGGCTATTGACCTATTACCAGATACTTAGCCAATATCTATTCCTCCCTATAGAATGGCACCCAGAGAACTCAGAGAGTTGAAGGAAAAACTAAGGGAATTGCTTGAAAAAGGCTTTATCAGACGTAGTACATAGCCGTGGGGACCACCTGTGTTATTTGTGAGGAAGAAAGATGGTTCCTTGCGGATGTGTATTGATTATAGACATTTGAATAAGGTGACGATCAATAATAAGTACCCGCTCCCAAGGATCAATGATTTATCTGATCAGTTATAAGGTTCCAAGTGTTTCTCGAAGATAAACTTGAGGTTCGGGTACCATCAGGTAAGGGTTAAGGAGTAGGATATTCCGAAAACAACATTCAGGACCAGATACAGGCACTTTGAGTTTTGTGTTATGTCATTCGGTTTGACTAATGCCCTAACAGTATTCATGGACTTGATGAGCCGTGTTCAGACCCTTTCTATATTTGTTCGTGATTGTTTTTATCGATGATATATTGATTTACTCCCGTTCAGAGGATGAACATGCATATCATTTGCGTACGGTGCTTAGAGTTCTGCAAAAAGAGAAGTTGTACACCAAATTCTCCCTTGGGCATATTATTTCAGGTGAAAGTATCCAGGTTGATACACAAAAGATTGAGTCAGTAAAGACTTGGCCTAGACCTACGACATCGATAGAGGTTCGTAAATTTCTTGGTTTGGTAGGTTATTACATGAGATTTGTAGAGGGGTTTTCTTCTCTTTCAGTACCTTTGACAAGTTGACTCAGAAGGGAGCTCATTTTCAATGGACTGATGCTTGCAAACAAAGTTCCCAAGCATTGAAGGACAGATTAACTTCTGCACCGATTCTAACGCTCTTAGAGTGGAATGATGGTTACAGGCTGAGCATACTATTCAGACACTTGAGGATATGTTACAGGCTTGTGTGAACTTCAAAGGTAGCTGGGATGATCATCTTCCTCTCATTGAGTTCTCGTATAATAATAGCTATCATTCTATTATTCAGATGGATCCATACAAATCTCTTTACAGACGGAAGCGTAGGTCGCTTATAGGATGATTCTATGTTGGGGAAACTAAGTTGTACAACAGGCAATCGAGAAGATTAAGCTTATACAGGAAAGTTTATTAGCAACTCAAAGCCGCCAGAAGTCTTATGCGGAAAATGGACGACGAGACTTGGAGTTTCTGGTTGACGATTGGGTATTCCTAAAGGTATCACTGATGAAAGGCGTTATGAGGTTTGGTAAGAAATAAAAACTTAGCCCTCGGTACATTGGACCATAAAAGATCATACGCAAGGTAGGGCCGGTCGCATATGAGTTAGACTTTCCTTCTGACTTAGAGTTTGTACATCCAGTCTTTCATGTTTCTATGCTTCGTAAATGTATCGGAGATCATTCCAGAGTCGTGTCAATTGACGATGTTCAGGTCACAAAGCAACTATTATATGAGGAAACTCCCATTGTTATGCTAGATAGACAGGTTCGGAGATTGAGGACAAAAGACGTAGCTTCGGTTTAAGTACTTTGGAGAAACAAAAATGTTGAAGAAATGACTTGGGAAGCCGAAGAAGACATGAAGTCTAGGTATCCTCACTTGTTTCCTCTTCTAGAGAAGGATCATACTGATACATCATGACCTTAAGGTACGAGTATGGATTCTTGTTTTAATTATTTTCATTGGTCCTGTGAGGCCATTGTCATGATTGATTATTGTGACAATATGTGGCATTGAATTATTGACTTTTCCATAGGAAGGCTTGATAGTAGTACTATAAAAAAGCTGACTCTGCCAAAATTTATATAGATCCCAGGGAGTTAAACATTCGAGGACAAATGTTTCAAAGGGGGGAATGATGTTACATTATGCGTTTTCGTACGTTAAAGTTTCGTAGTAAGTTAATCGATGTAGAATCGAGAATGAGATTATTTTTGAGGTTATAAGCATTTATGCTATTTATAACATGCTATAACTTGACTAAGTTTGCCTAAGTTCAAGCATGTCTGCTATTTGTTTGTATATATGTGTTCTGTCCCTTCAGTGTCTGAATTTAATTCCTAAAACTTGACTAAGTTTGCCTAAGTTCAAGCATGTCTGCTATTTGTTTGTATATATGTGTTATGTCCCTTCAGTGAAATTCTTTGACTCCCTTCTATTCCTTTAATATCTGGCCTTTCTGAATCCTCATTCTTAGCTGGCTGAAAGCCAAGGCTATTTAGGTTTTGTCCTTTGACCTCTCTAGTGTGAGCATTGCTCAGGGTCCATGTGAGACCCTTGTGAACTCTGACACACTATGACCTGGTCCCTAGTCTTCCCTTGAACTGTTTCTGTATGCTTAGCTTTGATATATGGGTGAATCACTCAACAACTGGTAATGTTGTATCTATGAACATGGATTTTGGAGCTATTGTGAGGTGAAGGCCTGGTCTATCCAGGTGTATTTGGGACTGTTGTAGGCTCCCTATAGTTATACTTACTTTGTAATTTATTACATTAAATTCTGGTATGTAATAATTATTTGTAATAACAATTCTGGGGTGTTAGTGAAATTTGGAAGGGGTTCTTATTTTACATTTGTAATAAAATTGGGTAGAAATCCTGCCTATGGGTTTTATACTGTGTTGTTGAATGTTGTATGCTAGAAATCATGCATATATGTGACTTATTATGTTCCGTCATTATGTGCTAGAAGCCACGTCCTAGGCTCATTGCTTGGTTCAATTATGTTCTGTTATAGACCATGCTTATAGGAAATGGTGTGATCCAATATGTGTACAAATTCCTGTTTACATACTGTTCTGTTCAAATTGTAGAAATCCTGCCTATATGATCTAAAACTGGATCAAATTGTAGAAATCACGCCTATAGGATCTAAACCTGGATCAAAGTGTACAAACCTATACGTTTGAACCAATTTAATTTTTGCCCGTTTATTCATGAGTTTCAAAACACTGTACTGCTACCCTCATTAGAAAACATGCCTATAGGGTTAAAACAAATAATTCTGGATCAGTTTGTGTGACTTGCCACTATTTATTACCGCGTGAAACACCTAGATACCATGCTAGTAAGTGCTAAAATCAGTAGACAAACTTATGTAGGTTCTAATAATCGCATTAAGAAACTGATTTTCTACATGACTTCCTGCTCATTCATTCAACATCACATAGACATACTACCTATAGGATTCTGCAATAAATAAAATTTGTCAATGCTAATCAGTTTGGCGTGCATTTGCTGTCTAAATGCGGAGGCTAATTTGAGCCCATACTTGCTTATATTTGAAAGTCCTAAACTATTTTTGTATGTCGCTTAGTATTTTCCCTTTTGAGCAGCCTAGGTTAAGGTCTAGAACCACCTTGAAATAGAGGTCCAAATGCCTCCTGGACCATAGGCATGGGACGGGTAGTGCACGCATATGGTACGACTTGGAATTAAATAGAGCGATTTAGGTAAAAAACTTAACGATAGTAATCGGGTAGCAGGAGATGATAATCTGTGCTTGCTGAATAATATGAGTAACTCCCCGTCTTGAGGGAGTTACGAAATATTATTTATGTTGCACGGGGTGATCCTTTAGGCTAAAAAACTTAGGACCCCCTATTTCTGTTTAAAGTAATCCTTTTCTTATTAGTACAAACCGTTTCTTTTCTCTTAGACTAATTCACATAATTTGAGTTTGGCCGGCACCCACCGTTGTGGACCTTGAGGAGTGCCTAACACCTTATCCTCTTGGTAATTTTAGCCCTTACCCGATCTTTGGTGGCGCAAACTAGCAAACCCGAGTCATTTTCAAATAGGTGCCCTAACGCACCTTACTCCGTTAGGTGACGACTCTCTCTTTTAATAACCCTTCCTTTAAAAGAGTTGTCAATGTCGAAACCCAATTTCGCGAGAAAAAGGGGCGCGAACTAATAACTAATTATTACTCCTAATAACTACTTTTTGTCCTAAAAACTAACATGTGTCATTTTGCTATGCCACCATTTGTCACAATCCTATACCAAACTTCCTTCCTTTTAATATATAGATATATAGATATAGATTCTCTTATTCCTAGCTTTCAAGATATTTTATTTAATCCATCCCCCCTCCCCCTCCCCCTCCCCCTCCCCCCTAGAATTCTCTTACCAAATGAAATAATAATAATTGATTTGTCTAGGAAGCACAAAAGTCATCCGCCAATAAAGTGTTCTCATTAACTCTTGAATGGTGATTCAACTTCTCATATGAGTAGATAATACATTAATTGCAATAGTTACGAGTATTAATGCATGATTGAATTATGTTGTGAAATTTCAGCTCTTTTTCTTCCTATTCCGGGTTCTAGTAATGCAGTGAATAACGTCAGTTTCTTTGTGAAAGTTTTATTGATGTTGCCATACTTCTTTTGTTTTCTCCAAGAAATTCATTTTCTTGAAAGAGCAGAATACCCATGATTAAAAGTGAAATTCATGGAATTGATTAATCTNAGAAAAACTAATGTCTTTATCTATCAGAATGTCCGTGTTCCTGTTTTTGTGTAGGAATAGTGATCTAGATCATGTTTTATAATGTAATTTCAACTTAAAATATTTTAAATCGTTTTCGTAGGAAGAAATAATAAAAGAGATATAAGAGTATACCATGTGCTAAAACGAAAAAACAAGATAAGCATAACGTAACGAAATTTAAGATAACAAACAACAATTACCTTACGCGAATGTGATGACCCAAGGGGTCATTCTATAAAATTAGACTATGTTCCATGCTTAAAAGCAATAAAAAACTAAAATTAAATACCTTGATTTGCGTGCGCAGTCCGGGCGTGAAACCGAAAAGCTTTTATGTGAAAATATGAGAAATAAGTGATTTTTAGAGTTTAAATTTGGTAAAAGTTGACTTTGGTCAATATGTTGAGTAAACGGACCCGAATCTGTGTTTCGACGATCCCGGGAGGTCCACAGTAAAATATGGGACTCGGGCGTATGCCCCGAAATGAATTCCGAGGTCCCAAACCTTAGAAATCAATTTTTGANAGCACAAAAGTCATCCGCCAATAAAGTGTTCTCATTAACTCTTGAATGGTGATTCAACTTCTCATATGAGTAGATAATACATTAATTGCAATAGTTACGAGTATTAATGCATGATTGAATTATGTTGTGAAATTTCAGCTCTTTTTCTTCCTATTCCGGGTTCTAGTAATGCAGTGAATAACGTCAGTTTCTTTGTGAAAGTTTTATTGATGTTGCCATACTTCTTTTGTTTTCTCCAAGAAATTCATTTTCTTGAAAGAGCAGAATACCCATGATTAAAAGTGAAATTCATGGAATTGATTAATCTGGCAAAATGAAACCGGATAGCATAAAACAAATATGATAATTATATAATAGATTTTGGAATATATACCTCAAGTTAATCTCTATTTCATTTTAGCCTTTACCAAGTACTTTTGGGAATT
>ML269064.1:76638-120438 GCA_005239495.1 Nicotiana undulata
TATATATATATATATATATATATATAAAGAAGGTCCCTAACTCATCAACCTTTTTCTTTCTCGACTCAAAAACATAATCTTTTCTCAATTCTATTTCCTTATCTCCCTCGTTCCTTTTAACGTCAACCATAAGGGTCCGTTTGGCCATAAAAAAGATTTGTTTTTTTAATTCTTTTTCTTTGTACGAAATCAATGTTTGGCCATGTAATTTTCGATTTTCACTTGAAAATGAATTTCAGAATTTTTCGAAAATTTGAAAACCTCCAAAAAGCTATTTTAAAAAAAAATTCACTTCAGATCACTCACAAAAATTTAAAAACAACCCAAAATTATATTTATGTCCAAACACAACTCTAATTTTCAAATAATATTTTCGCTTAAAAAAATTTCATTTTTTCCGAAATTTTGCAATTATTATGTCCAAACGCCCATATGTTCCGCTAGAAAAACTAATGTCTTTATCTATCAGAATGTCCGTGTTCCTGTTTTTGTGTAGGAATAGTGATCTAGATCATGTTTTATAATGTAATTTCAACTTAAAATATTTTAAATCGTTTTCGTAGGAAGAAATAATAAAAGAGATATAAGAGTATACCATGTGCTAAAACGAAAAAACAAGATAAGCATAACGTAACGAAATTTAAGATAACAAACAACAATTACCTTACGCGAATGTGATGACCCAAGGGGTCATTCTATAAAATTAGACTATGTTCCATGCTTAAAAGCAATAAAAAACTAAAATTAAATACCTTGATTTGCGTGCGCAGTCCGGGCGTGAAACCGAAAAGCTTTTATGTGAAAATATGAGAAATAAGTGATTTTTAGAGTTTAAATTTGGTAAAAGTTGACTTTGGTCAATATGTTGAGTAAACGGACCCGAATCTGTGGTTCGACGATCCCGGGAGGTCCACAGTAAAATATGGGACTCGGGCGTATGCCCCGAAATGAATTCCGAGGTCCCAAACCTTAGAAATCAATTTTTGAAAGAAATTGTTTTGCTGAAATTAAAGAAAAGAAATAATGCTAAAAATCATTGATATCGGGTTCGTATTTTGATTCCGGATCCCGAACCACTTTGTTATGATATGTAGGGATTAACTGTGAAATTTGGTGAAAAACGGAGTTCGTTTGACGTGATTCGGACATCCGGTTGAGAAATTATGAACTTTAAGAGTTTTTGATGAAAATGATGAGTTTTGAGGTTTAATTCATAGATTTACATGTTATTTTCATGGTTTTATCGCACGAGCAAGTCCGTATGATATTTTTAGACTTGTGTGCATGATTTTTTTGGAGCCCCGCGGGCTCGGGTGAGTTTCGGTTAGGCCACGAGATGTTCTTGCACTTGAATAAATTGCTGGTTTTAAGCCTTCTGGTGTCCAGGTAATTGCTCTGTGCGATTGCATAGGAAAGTCCGCGATAGCACATAGTAAATTTAGAAGGCCTGTTTGGAACCCTGCGCGATCGCAAGGACTTATCCGCGATCGCACAGTGCAAGCGCAGGGGGGCCCAAAATTTGTATTGTGCGATTGCACTCAGAAGCCTGCGATCGCATAGGCCAACAACCCCAACCCTGTGCGAACGCACCTGTAGTTGTGCGATAGCATTGCTTTAAATTTTGGCATGGGGGAGGGAAGTCAAATACCTTGTGCGATCGCACCCCTCCCCATGCGATAACACTGACCAAAAATCACTTACATTGTGCGATCGCACCTCTTTATTCGCGATCGCACAGTTGCCCAGCCCAACTATTATAAATACCTTTTAAAAATCGGGCAGACCTTCTTCTTCTCCAAATTTCGAGGTTTTTAGCCCTAAACACAATTTTCTTCCACAATCTTCATCCCCAAGTCATAGGTAATCAATTCTAAACTTTGTTCTTTAAATTCCTTATTATTTTGCATCACTTTTAAATCAAAAACAAAGAATTTTCATGGTAAAAATCTAGGATTTAGGTAAAATTAGGGAGTTTTGTAAAAATCGAATTTTTATATCAAATTAAGGTCGGATTTCAAAACTAATAGCATATTTGGGTTCGTGAGTTCGTGGGTTCGTGGGTAAACGTAATTTGAAGCAGGCCCGGGGTTGGGTTTTCACTTTTTTTTTAGAAAACTTAGGAACAATTATATTTTTCAATAAAGTTAGTTCCTTTAGCATTAGTTAATGATATTAAGTTAATTTTGATTAGATTCGAGCAAGTTAGAGGTGAATTCAAAGGGAAAAGCAATAATTGAGCAGTGAGTGGCCTGCGGAATTGAGGTAAGTGTTTGGCCTAACTTTAGCTTGAGGGAATAGGACCCCCCACTTTTTTTTTCTTTATTGCATGGGCGTGGTGTATAGGTGTGGTGACGAGTATCTATGCACCACCCAAAGTGTTTGGTAAAAATATAATCCCCTTTCCCGTTCTCCACTTATTTGATCATTGTCTTAACTGTTACATGTTCATTATTGTTTCTATGACTATTTGGCTTTGTTGAATTGTTGTTAGTTATTGTTGTGACTGTTTGGAAAGAGTATTGGTTGTTTGAGTTGGTTCCCTCGTGATATAAATATGGCTGAGAGGTTTGATATTGTTTTTATGGAATAAATGTGTATATATTTTGATATTCTTGTTGGTTTCACGGTTGAGCGGTTATTGATGAAGTCATGAGAAAAATGCAGTTTATTATTTATAATTGTTGAAACAAAAGTATTGTGAAAGGCTTGGCCTGATTTGTGAAAATTTTGAATAAACTGATATGATATGTTCGGTGAGAGCGGGTTGCACGCCGCAACAAGGAGTGATAAGGGAGGACAGGTGGGATCGGGGTGCACACCGCAACAGGAGTAATAAAAGAGATATTTTAGGGAGGAGCAATACGGGAGGACAGGTGAGAGCGGGTTGCACGCCGCAGCAAGGAGTGATAAGGGAGGATATTTACATTTATATTTTACTGATTTTTCAAGAAAAGGAGAATCAAAGTTTTGAAAAGCTAAAATGTGTATTTTACTACTCTCTAAATATTTTAGTACTATTTTTATTTAAAGTTAAAGTTTGAAACTCTGAAGAGATATTTGAGAATTGTTATAGCTGAGTTATTTTATTGTACTTGGTTGCAACACTTAATTATCTATCTGTTTAGATTTCTTTCTTGCTCACTAGTTATTGTTGTTAAAGATTATATTGTTGAAGTCCGACTTAGCCTCGTCACTACTTCGCCGAGGTTAGGCTCGGCACTTACTCAGTACATGGGGTCGGTTGTACTGATACTACACTCTGCACTCTTTTGTGCAAATCCAGGTACGAACCATCAGTAGAGATATTTAGAGCGGATATTCATTCATTTGGAGACACGAGGTACATCTGCCGGCGTTCGCATTTTTCGAGAGTCTTCTCCTATTTTACATACACTGTTTTATATTATTCAGAATAGTTACACTA
The DNA here is from genome assembly GCA_005239495.1 of Nicotiana undulata. Taxonomy (NCBI): domain Eukaryota; kingdom Viridiplantae; phylum Streptophyta; class Magnoliopsida; order Solanales; family Solanaceae; genus Nicotiana; species Nicotiana undulata. The sequence goes on from ML269064.1 coordinate 80,063, forward strand.
TTTTTTTCAGCCATTATTTGTAATTTTCTTTAGTAGTTCGTGGATTGTGACACCAGACCCTAGGGTAGTCTTAGAGTTATTTATATAATTAATTCGTGGTTCGTTTCATTTAGTTGGTTATTATTATTATTTTATTTTACTGTTGTTGGGAATTATTTTAGTTAAGTTCATTTCAAATTTATTTATTTATGCCTAAGTAATTAATTAAGGAAATTAGTAATCGATTTCTAACATTGGCTTGCCTAGCAAGTGTGGTGTTAGCCGCCATCACGATCTCTAAGGTTGGAAATTTGGATCGTGACAGCGAATTAAAAAGGTAAAAGAAAATATAAAGGCACGCCATAAAACAATCCTAATTTCTTGATGAGACTTATGCAAGAAACATTTCTTATGAAAGGATTAATTATTTATGTAATATTTCCGCTTGGGCTTCTAACAAGAATTGAGAAAAAAATATGAAAGCTAGAGAAAAAAAGACAATTAGTTTATATGGCCTTAGAGGTGCCAAGTCTTAAGAGCATAATCAACATGCAAATAAGAATATATATTGTGTAAATTCAGAGAAACAAAACACAAAAGGGAACTAACATCAAGTTAGGCTTGAACATCTAGTTAAGAGTATCAACCAACAATAGAAAGAAAGAAGATCACCATTACTTAAACCAGAATATTTCGAGATATAAACCTCATCATTGCTAGAAAATATTGCTTCTAAATCACAGAAAAGATATCAATACTTTTGATATATATGTATATAATCAACTCAAGTTAATTACTTGTATTTTAAAATACAACCCATCAGTCTATATGTTAAATATTTGAAGTCACGAGAATATTGGCATTAGTTTCTTAGGTCTCTTTAATTACAACAATAGTTAGGGTACTTGATATGCTGACAATAAAGGGGTATTCGACATGAAGATAAATCCTGCTAATTAAGTAAATAGAATAAAATCTTATTCACATAATTTTTTTCGGCATCTAGAAATTAAATCCCACATACAATAATTGTATATCAACATTACTAAAGGGTACTTACATGATGATTAATGATGCTAATTAAGTAAATAGCACAAAATCTTATTCATATACTTGTTTTCTGCATTATGAAGTTGAATCCCACATATAACAACAATATATCGACATACCGTACAATTGATAAGTACCCCAGTTGTGAATAAAATTGTAAAAATGAAAAGAAGTAACAATACCACAATAACTAACGAAAGAAATCAACAAATACTTCAACTAAAGTGAAAAAAATACATGGGGGAAATGAGATTCAAATAAAGCTCAAGAACATAAGTGAATGTGAAAATGATATAAAAATTAAGTCATCTTGAGCAGAAAAGTTCCTATTTTGCTGGAGTCCTCATTGTCTAAAACGTAGCAGATAGTACAAGAAAATTGTATTATTGCTACATTCTTTAATTTGAAGAGGCAGTAGAATTGGTCAACTTATGAATCATATGAGAATTTTCTGTTTGAGTTCCATGTAATTAACTCCTTCACCATTAATTAACAAAGATAAGAGGTGTGAGGATTTGTTTGGGCGTTGAAGAAAAACGTTCTTGTTTTGATTGCACGCTATTTTCTTAATACAAATTGCTGTCAGTTATTCTTATTGTTACCCTAGTGTCTCACCTATATATACCTTTGTTGTGGTTGTCATTAGAGAAGTACAAAGTGCTTCAACATGAATAGTGCTAAGCCAATAATTTTTTATTTCTACGTTGTTGGAAGCTTGACATATTTTAGGCGAATCATATCCAATTTTGTAAATATCACATAAATAACTTAATACTAAAGAGCTGGAGAATAGTAATTATACATTCCATAAGTCAAAAGATTTCAAGTGGTTCAAACATATTTGGTGATGTCTCGTGCATCATAAAGGTATTGTGTTGGGAATGAAGTTAGGAAAATCTTATAGGATACAAAGATTCTCCTTGCATAACTACATGTTAAATACTATGGTTAGTAGCGGTATGCATCGAGAATTCGCACCTCGTCGTTGTGTGAAATTTATTGGAATATAAATATAGACCGTGAGTTGCTTGCATTGTTGTTGTGAAAATAAGGTTTATTATGAAAAGCCGGTACAATTATGATATATGAATTTCTGGTGAAGGAGTCGTACTTGTTCAAAATGGTTGAACTTGAATTCATAGGACTAAGGGAGTCCGTGCTTGCTGATGACATATTCGGGTATAGACTCAGTGGTGTAATAAATTTGTACTTTCAAAAAGATATATATGAACATAGACTGATGAAAAGAGAAACAAAGTTGTACTTGTCAAAAGTATATTTGAGTATGAACTAGGGAGCGTGACATTAGAAAGTCACGAGGATTTTACTAGTTCAGAAGGAATAATGTGTTAATCATATCATGGTTGTAAGCGCTGAGAAATATTCCACATGGCAACATAAGTTACTGTTACGGAACATTGTGATACTTAAACAGAAAAGGGACCAAGTGAACTCAAATGAGAATATCAATTTCATTGTATCGTCGGAATCAGACGGTAACATAAGTGTGCTCAAAATTTTTCGGAAGTAGAAATTATGAGATGAGGTTCTTAGTTGAGAAATAAATGACCTCTAACATTTGGATGGACACGTAGGTGGTGAAGATAAGTTTAACTGCAGTATAAAGACTTTACAAAGTATAAAGATATGCAAAGGCTTGAGAATGGACTTACTCCTAAATGGGTAGAGTCGGCTTACCTGAAGAAAACAAAAATACAAATATTTTTTGGAGAAAATGAAGTAAAAGAAGAACAAAAGAGGTTGTACCAAGGCTACAAGTTTGTTGTAAGTGGAAGATGTACGGTATTTTGTTATGGAAGTTAAAAAGATGGAACGTCGTTTTTCAGATAAGCTATCAATGAACGAACATATGGTTCAACTGATGTCCTAGAAGTTTGGATCGGGTATGATACGGCTTGAGTAAGTAAACAACACTTTGGAGAGTTAAACATAAAAGTGTTATGTTCGCATGCTTAGTGTGAGATGAAATTGGGAAAGATTTTTTTTCCAATGTATATTCCTAATCAAGGAATGAGTTGTGTAAGTTAAGACATGGTTAATAAAAGGAGAAAATAAGGGCTCGATGTTTGAAGGGAGTAGAAATCCGTAAAGGATGTAAATATCATCAGAATTAAGTTAATGACAAAGTGTAGAAGGTTATGGGTTGTCACGACCCAAATTCCTACTCAGGTCGTGATGGCGCCCAACACCGGAGTCAGGCAAGCCGAAACTAGTTCACTACCGAAGATACTTTACTTAGTTGGATATTTAAGTACTTGCCGAATTTTAAGTTAATAAAAATCATTAAATGAAGGCGATTAAGCGAGACAACGTAATTCAATGAAATTTCAAAACCCTATGCCAACATGTACAGTGTAGCAAAAATATTAGAATGTCTACTACGTGTGCCAAGATCTAGTGTCACAAGTCCACAGGCGACTAGTAGAATATACAAGACTAGACAAAATGAATATACTACTGCCTGGAGAGAATAGACAGAAATATCCAAAATAATAGATAACTCCTCAGTGCTGCCGAGGATCGCCAGAAGGAGCAGCTCACCGTGAAGTCAAGTCCCGAATATGCTCTCGAGATCGCGCTCCGGTTTGATAACCAGATACACCTACCTCAGAACCTGTACAGTTAAGTACAGAAGCGTAACATGAGTACATATAAACAAATATGTACCCAGTGAGTATCCCGTCTAAACTCGAAGAAGTAGTGACGAGAGGTAGACGTGATACTTACTAGGGTCACTAACAAATAACATGATTAAATAAATCTAGACAGGAATAATAGTCATGGAAATCACGACGGCATGAAGTATCAATTATATAAAACTACAATTTATTCTCATGAGTCAAATAGCAATTGTCACGAAAATCCCTAGTTCCCCTTCCACATGAAGCAGTTTATATAGTAATAACAAGACTCTTAGTCAAATACAAAGCATATAGTATGCCGAAGCGTACGGCCGAAGCGACGCAAAAATAAATGTGCACTGCCAAGGGTCAAACGACTCGAACCATAGATGCATTTATACCCCGAGCGCGAATCGATCATGCGACGTGGTTGACATAATTATAAGGCTACCCCGCTCACGAATCATACATGCGACACGGGTGCTCGTATACATACATAGAATTATCAGGAAATTCAGGAATTTATCATGGATTATACTTGAAACCAGAGATTTAAGCATTTTTACTTACACATAAACTCCTAATATCCTCATGTAAATTTCAAAGATAATAAGCAACTAGGAACACATGTAAAGATACAGGTAAGGTACATAAAGGCATGCTTGTGAAATCCTAAATTCTACCTGACGTAACATAGTAGTAGCTACGCACGGACTCTCGTCACTTTGCGCGTGCGTAGCCCCCACAAATAAGGATAATTTAATCGTTTACATTTACCTATGGGGACAATTCCCTCTTACAAGGTTGGAAAGGAGACTCACCTCGCATAGAACCTATTTCCCGGATCAAGAACGCGCCCGCAACTCCCAACTCGTCGCCCAAGGACTCGAAACTAGTCAAATGATATATAAATACATCAATATACACTCAAGGGATGGAATACTCTTACTAGTTTAACTAATTTATCATTCTTGAAGAAATCCCAAAATACACCCCCGGGCCCACATGCCCGGATTCCGGAAATTTTCGAAGAAAACACTCACCCATAACCTAAGGATCATTAATATATAGTTTTTGTATGATTTCATGGTAGATAAGTGGTGAAATTCTCTAAAGTTCATCAACCCTAGGTTTCCACTCTAACCCATTTGATTGCACTAATTGGGTGTTAATCTACCTAAGATTTGATGTAATAAACCAACATTTAAATGGAAATTACTTACCTCTTAGTAGCTAGGCCGAATACCCTCTTGTGAGCTCTCAAAATCGCCTATGGTGGAGAAGAAATGGTGAAAAATGGTTAAGTACCGTGTTAAAAGGAGCTCACGTCCTTCAGTGATCTCGCACCTGCGGCTCGAGGACCGCACCTGCGAGCCAAGGCTCGCACCTGCGGAAGTTGGCAAGGAAGCTGGGGATCGCACATGCAGAGGGATTTACGCACCAGCAGATCCGCTCCTGCGAAGAAAGGTCCGCACTTGTGGATTTGGACCATCTCCCTTGGGGTCGCACCTGCGAGGCCTTGACCGGAGGGGCGGTCTCACACCTGCGGTCACACCAGACCTGGTGCACCAACAGCTGAAGTTGCTAGTTTTTTGCCCCGTTTGGTGTCCGAGAGGAACCTGAGCCCACCCGAGCCCCCGTGAAATTGTACCAACAAGTCCTAAATCATATTACGGACTCGCCCGAGCCTTCAGAACACTCAAAACAACGATAAAACTCAAAATCATCCCTCAAAACCCCTTAGAATCAAACTTAAGAACTTTAAGTTCTTGAATTCGGTTTTAATGCGCCGAACCGACCTATGCTACTTGGAATGACGCCAAATTTTGCAAGCAAGTCACAAATGACATAACAAAACTATTCCCGGTCTCGGAATTCTGGTTGGACCTCGATTGCACAAAAACACGTTCCAAACCAAATTATGAACTTAAGGAAACTCTATTTCGCTATTTGGCATCAAAACGCTCCCGGGTCATCCAAAACCCATTCCGGACATATGCATAAGTCCAAAATCATCATACGAAGATATTGGAACTATCGGAACTTGATTCCCAGGTCGTTTGCTCAAAAGGTTGACCAAAGTCAAACTTGGCCAAAAAGGCCAACCTTGAGGAACTGAGTGTTCCTATACTGCTCTAAACACTTCTAAATCCCGAACCACCCATCCCCGCAAGTCATAAATCACTATATGCCACTACGGGAAGTCTTATTTAGGGGAACGGGGTTCGAATATGCAAAACGATCGGTCGGGTCGTTACATTCTCCACCTCTTAAACAAACGTTCGTCCTCGAACGGGTCTAGAATCATACCTGAAGTGCTGAATAAGTGCTAATATCTGCTCCGCATGTCCTCCTCGGACTCCCAAGTCGCCTCCTCAACTGATTGGCTCCTCCACTGGACCTTTACGGCAGAAACTCTCTTGTATCTCAACTGGCGATCCTGTCTATCAACAATAGCAGTTGGCTCCTCGTCATAGCGCAATCTCTCATCCAACTGAATAGTACTGAAATCAACCACGTGAGAGAAGTCAGTGTGGTATCTCCGGAGCATGGATACATGAAAGACTGGATGAACCCTTGATAAATTGGGAGGTAAATCAAGCTCATAAGCAACCTCTCCAACTCGCCTCAACACCTTGAAAGGACCTATAAACCTCGGGCTCAGCTTGCCCTTCTTCCCAAACCTCATAACACCCTTCATCGACGAGACCTTCAACAGTACCTTGTCTCCCTCCATAAATGCTACATCACGCGCCCTCTGATCCGCGTAACTCTTCTGTCGGATTTTTGCTGTGCAGAGCCTCTCCTGAATCAACTTCACTTTCTCCAATGCATCTTTGACCAGGTCGGTGCCATATAACATAGCCTCGCTAGGCTCAAACCACCCGATAGGAGATCGACATCGCCGACCATACAAAGCCTCAAATGGAGCCATCTCGATGCTGGACTGATAGCTATTATTGTAAGCAAACTCGGCCAAAGACAAGAACTAGTCCCACTGACCTCCAAAGTCAATCACACATGCCCTGAGCATGTCCTCCAATATCTGAAATGTACGCTTCGACTGGCCATCAGTCTGAGGGTGAAATGCTATGCTGAGATCTATCTGGGTACCCATCTCACTATGCAATGCTCTCCAGAAGTGCGAGGTAAACTGAGGACCTCGATCTAATATAATGGACACCGGCACACTGTGTAACCGGACTATCTCCCGAATGTAGATCTGGGCTAGCCTCTCAGAAGTATAAGTAGTAGCTACAAGAATAAAATGCGCCGATTTGGTCAATCTATCCACAATGACCCAAATCGCGTCAACCTTTCGCAAAGTCCGAGGCAACCCAACCACGAAGTCCATAGTGACACGCTCCCATTTTCACTCAAGAATGGGCATCTGCTGAAGTAGGCCTCCTGGTCTCTGGTGCTCATACTTAACCTGCTGGCAGTTAAGACACCTAGCCACATACTCCACAATGTCCCTATTCATCCGTCTCCACCAGAAATGCTGCTTCAAATCACGATACATCTTCGTAGCACCAAGATGAACAGAATACCGAGAACTGTGTGCCTCCTCTAGAATCCTCTGCCTCAAGCCATCAACGTTAGGAACACACAAACGACCCTGAAGTCTCAGAACACCATCCTCGCCAATAGTAACCTCCTTGGCACCAACCTGAACCACTGTCTCCCGTAGCTCTGCCAAACATGGATCATCATACTGTCGAGCCTTGATCTCCCCCAATAATGAAGACTGAGCAACCACATGAGCTAGAACTCGACGAGGCTCTGAAAGATCTAATCTCACCAAGCGGTTAGCCAAGAACTGAATGTCCAAGTCTAGAGGTCTCTCCTCCGCTGCAATGTAAGCCAAACTACCCATACTCTCCGCCTTCCTACCCAAAGCATCTGCTACCACATTTGCCTTACCCAGATGATAAAGAATGGTGATGTCATAATCCTTCAGCAACTCAAGCCACCTGCACTGCCTCAAATAAAGATCCTTCTGCTTGAACAAGTGCTGCAAACTGCGGTGGTCTGTTTAAACCTCACAAGATACCCCATACAAGTAATGCCTCCAAATCTTAAGAGCATGAACAATCGCCGCCAACTCCAAATCGTGCATCAGATAATTCTTCTCATGAACCTTCAGCTGGCGCGAAGAATACGCAATCACTCTCCCTTCTTGCATCAACACACATCCCAAGCCAACGCGTGAAGCGTCGCAATACACTGTATATATCCCAGAACCGGAAGGCAATACTAGAACTAGTGCTGAGGTAAATGCTGTCTTGAGCTTCTGAAAGCTCGCCTCACACTCGTCAGACCATCGGAACGGGGCATTCTTATGAGTCAATCTAGTCAATGGGGCTGCAATGGATGAAAATCCCTCCACAAATTGTCGATAGTATCCTGCTAGACCCAAGAAACTCCTGATCTCTATAGAGGAAGTAGGACGCAACCAACTCTGAACTGCCTCAATCTTCTGAGGATCAACCTTGATACCCTCTCCGGATACTACATGCCCCCAAAATGCCACGGAATCCAATTAGAACTCATACTTGGAGAACTTAACGTATAGCTTCTGTTCCCGCAAGGTCTGGAGCACAGCTCTCAAATGCTGCTCGTGCTCGCCCAGGCTACGTGAGTAAATCAAGATGTCATTAATGAAGACAATGATAAAGGAATCAATATACGTCCTGGACACCCTATTCATCAAGTCCATGAATGCTGCTGGGGCATTAGTCAAGCCAAAGGACATCACTAGGAACTCATAATGGCCATATCTCGTACGAAAAGCAGTCTTCGGAACATCCGAGGCTCGAATCTTCAGCTGGTGATACCCCGATCTCAAATCAATCTTAGAAAACACCCGAGCACCCTGCAACTAGTCAAACAAATCATCAATGCGCGACAGTGGATACTTGTTCTTAATAGTTACCTTATTCAACTGGTGGTAATCAATACAAATCCGCATAGACCCATCTTTCTTCTTTACAAATAGATCTGGAGCACCCCACGCCGATACACTCAGTATGATAAACTCCTTAGCCAATAACTCCTCAAGATGCTCCTTTAATACCTTCGGAGTCATACGGTACGGGGGAATAATAATAGGCTGAGTGCCTGGAGCTACATCAATACAGAAATCGATATCACGATACGAAGGCATGCCCGGAAGGTCTGAAGGAAAGACATCAGCAAACTCTCGAACAACTGGCACAGAATCAATCGTCGGAGACTCGGCGGTGGTGTCTCGCACATAAGCAAGATACGCCATACAACCCTTCTCGACCATATGTCAAGCCTTCAGGAAGGAAATAACTCTACTAGCTGCACTAACTGAGGAACCTCTCCACTCCAGCTTAGGCAACTCAGGCATGGCTAAAGTAATTGTCTTGGCATTGCAATCCAAGATGGAATGATAGGGAGATAGCCAATCCATCCCCAAAATAGTCTCAAAATCAACCATGTCGAGCAATAGGAGGTCCGCTCTAGTCTCGACCCACAGAAGGTGATCACACAAGACCGATAGATCCGGTCTACCACCATAGAATCTCCCACAGGAGTGGATACATATATAGGAGAATCCAAGGACTCGCGAGTAACATCCAGAAAACAAGCAAATAAGGTTGACACATATGAATAAGTGGATCCTGGATAAAATAGCACTGATGCCTCCCTACCACATACTGAAATAGTACATGTGATCACGGTGTTTGAGGCCACTACATCTGCTCGGGCCGGAATAACATAGAATCTGGCTGGTGTACCCGAAGACTGACCTCCGCTGGACTGAATAGGAGCTAGCTGAGCTCCCCCTGCCTGGCCTCCACCTCTGGGACGACCTCTACCATCCTGTTCTCCACCTCTGGGTGGACGGGGCGCCGATGCTTAGTATGTAAGCTGGTAACTCTGCTGAACAACCCTGCCTCGAAACCTGTGACAAGTCCTCCTCATATGGCCTGACTCCCCACACTCATAACACCTCGCTGGTGGCATGGCCTGCTTCTCTGAAGAAGAACCCTAGATAGCTGGGGTCGGTGAGAACTCTCTGGTATGGCACTGAAGTAAGGACTAGAAGACCTCTGATGACCTGAATACTCGCCGGAGTAACCCTGAATGGCTGGTGGGCCGTAAGAACTCTCCGACATGGCGCTGAAATAAGGCCTCACTCGAGCACCACGAGGAGGTGGTGGAGAAGCTAAATATGGAGGCTTGCTAGGCTGGCCTCTGATGAACTGACCCGTGCCCCTGCCTGGGGCACCTCTGAAATCTCCAAAAAATCTAACTCTCTTGTCCTGCTGACCCTGCTCTCTGCCCCTCGATCGATAACCCTCAATCCGACAACCTATCTCGACCACAAGCTGATAGGGAGTACCCATCTCCACCTCTCAGGCCATGTTGGCCCTAATACCTGAGTGCATCCTAGCTACAAATCTTCGCACTCTCTTAACATCACTAGGAAGAATCATAAGGGCATGACGAGACAACTCAGAAAAGCTGGCCTTGAAGTCAATCACCGACATCTGCCCCTGATCCAGCTGCTCAAACTGATACCGCAACTCTTCCCTCTCTGAGGGTTGAATATACCTGTCCAGGAACAACTGAGTGAACTGCTCCCATGTGAGAGAAGGGGAACCTGCTGGCCTACCAAGGATAAATGACTGCCACCATCTGCGGGCCCTGCCCTCTAGCCGAAAGGTAGTAAAATCAACTACATGGGACTCCAAACTCCTCATGTTGTGCAGTCTGTCTCTCCACCTATCAATGAAGTCCCTGCACCCAAATTCCTACTCAGGTCGTGATGGCGCCCAACATCGGAGTCAGGCAAGTCGACACTAGTTCACTACCAAAGTTACTTTACTTAGTTGGATATTTAAGTACTTGCCGAATTTTAAGTTAAGATAAATCATTCAATGAAGGCGATTAAGCGAGACAACGTAATTCAATGAAATTTCAAAACCCTATGCCAACATGTACAGTGTAGCAAAAATATTAGAATGTCTACTACGTGTGCCAAGATCTAGTGTCACAAGTCCACAGGCGACTAGTAGAATATACAAGACTAGACAAAATGAATATACTACTGCCTGGAGAGAATAGACAGAAATATCCAAAATAATAGATAACTCCTCAGTGCTGCCGAGGATCGCCAGAAGGAGCAGCTCACCGTGAAGTCAAGTCCCGAATATGCTCAAGAGATCGCGCTCCGGTCTGATAACCAGATACACCTGCCTCAGAACCTGTACAGTTAAGTACAGAAGCGTAACATGAGTACATATAAACAAATATGTACCCAGTGAGTATCCCGTCTAAACTCGAAGAAGTAGTGACGAGAGGTAGATGTGATACTTACTAGGGTCACTAACAAATAACATGATTAAATAAATCTAGACAGGAATAATAGTCATGGAAATCACGACGGCATGAAGTATCAATTATATAAAACTACAATTTATTCTCATGAGTCAAATAGCAATTGTCACGAAAATCCCTAGTTCCCCTTCCACATGAAGCAGTTTATATAGTAATAACAAGACTCTCAGTCAAATACAAAGCACATAGTATGCCGAAGCGTACGGCCGAAGCGACGCAAAAATAAATGTGCACTGCCAAGAGTCAAACGACTTGAACCATAGATGCATTTATACCCCGCGCGCGAATCGATCATGCGACGTGGTTGACATAATTAAAAGGCTACCCCGCTCACGAATCATACATGCGACACGGGTGCTCGTATACATACAGAGAATTATCAGGAAATTCAGGAATTTATCATGGATTATACTTGAAACCAGAGATTTAAGCATTTAAACTTACACATAACTTTCTAATATCCTCATGTCAATTTCAAAGATAATAAGCAACTAGGAACACATGTAAAGATACAGGTAAGGCACATAAAGGCATGCTTTTGAAATCCTAAATTCTACTTGACATAACATAGTAGTAGCTACGCACGGACTCTCGTCACTTTGCGCGTGCGTAGCCCCCACAAATAAGGATAATTCAATCATTTACATTTACTTATGGGGACAATTCCCTCTTACAAGGTTGGAAAGGAGACTCACCTCGCATAGAACCTATTTCTCGGGTCAATAACGAGCCCGCAACTCCCAACTCGTCACCCAAGGACTCAAAACTAGTCAAATGATATATAAATACGTCAATATACACTCAAGAGTATGGAATTCTCTTACTAGCTTAGCTAATTTATCATTCTTGAAGAAATCCCAAAATACACCCCCAGGCCCACATGCCCGGATTCCGGAAATTTTCGAAGAAAACACTCACCCATAAACTAAGGATCATTAATATATAGTTTTTGTATGATTTCATGGTAGATAAGTGGTGAAATTCTCTAAAGTTCAACAACCCTAGGTTTCCACTCTAACTCCTTTGATTGCACTAATTGGGTGTTAATCTACCTAAGATTTGATGTAATAAACCAACATTTAAATGGAAATTACTTACCTCTTAGTAGCTAGGCCGAATACCCTCTTGTGAGCTCTCAAAATCGCCTATGGTGGAGAAGAAATGGTGAAAAATGGTTAAGTCCCGTGTTAAAAGGAGCTCACTGCTTTCAGTGATCTCGCACCTGCGTCTCGAGGACCGCACCTGCGGTCTCGCACCTGTGAGCCAAGGCTCGCACCTGCGGAAGTTGGCAAGGAAGCTGGGGATCTCACCTGCGGAGGGATTTCCGCACCAGCGGATCCGCTTCTGCCGAGAAAGGTCCGCACCTGCGAATTTGGACCATCTCCCCTGGGGTCGTACCTGCAAGGCCTTGAACGTAGGGGCGGTCTCGCACCTGCGATCTGAGAAACCGCACCTGCGGTCACACCAGACCCGGTGCACCAGCAGCTGAAGCTGCTAGTTTTTGGCCCCGTTTGGTGTCCAGGAGGCACCTGGGACCACTCGATCCCCCGTGCAATTGTACCAACAAGTCCTAAATCATATTACGGACTCGCCCGATCCTTCGGAACACCCAAAACAACGCTAAAACTCAAAATCATCCCTCAAAACCCCTTAGAATCAAACTTAAGAACTTTAAGTTCTTGAATTCGATTCTAATGCGCCGAACCAACCTATAGTTCTCAGAATGACGCCAAATTTTGCAAGCAAGTCACAAATGACATAACAGAACTATTCCCGGTCTCGGAATTTCATTCGGGCCTCGATAACACAAAAACACATTCCAAACTAAATTATGAACTTAAGGAAACTCTATTTCGCTATTTGGTGTCGAAACGCTCCCGGGTCATCCAAAACTCATTCCGGACATATGCACAAGTCTGAAATCATCATACGAAGATATTGAAACTGCCGGAACTAGATTCCTAGGTCGTTTGCTCAAAAGGTTGACCAAAGTCAAACTTGGCCAAAAAGGCCAACCTTAAGGAACTGAGTGTTCCTATACTGCTCTAAACACTTCTGAATCCCGAAACACTTGTCCCCGCAATTCATAAACCACTATATGCCGCTACGAGAAGTCTTATTTACGGGAACGGGGTCCGAATACGCAAAATGATCAGTCGGGTCGTTACATGGGTGGTGTTATTATGATGATTATAAAAAGAAAAATTCTTAAAGTAAGAGAACAAGAGCATGAACTTCAATGTTCATAAATCGATATCTAGGTATTTCACAAGCTTGAAAGTAGTGGAGAATGAATATCTTTCCACGAAGTGGACTTATTAGTTACGATGAATTAGACGTTGGGTTTGAAAGATTTTCTTGCAATTATTGTGAAGGCAGTGAGATAAACGTGTTATTGATATGATCAAGATAAGACAATATCATGCTACGCTCTCGGAAGAATAAAGGATTATTTTAGACAAATTCAGTCGGAAGAGTCTAAGATGGATGGAGGTGTCAGAGAATAACACCTGTACTATGGGGCATGAGGTTAAAATTTTACTTATGTGCATGAAAACAATGAAATCTTTAGCCATAACAGAAAATTCTCAAGTATAAATTTGGTCAAAAGCTGGAAAATAGAGAATGGATTATGTAATATCACTTTAAGTATTATAGTAAATTTACAAGTATAATATCGATGTGGAAATATATATGTAATATCTCAAGTATAAAAATTGTTATTTGGATGGACGTTACCTACAATGTGGGTATAAGAGATATGATGTGGTATCCTTAAAAGAGAATCGTCAAGAGGTGTAGCGAGGCTCAGATGTTAAAGCGTACTCCTTTGAGGTGTATGAGGTTTCTAGAAAGAGCGGGAGTCACAAATGAGTTTAGATTTTAACCGGAACTACCTTTAGTATATTCGATCTTCAAATTACCTACCTAACTACAGAAATATATTGATGGCATGATAAGTGTGATTCTTGTGGAATATGAGGTAATAACCGAAAAGGTAAATCTATTTTATTTCGGTTATAAATGTTCATATATTGTGAATGATGGCTTGAATTACAAGCAAAAAATGATTGAGATTGTTAATGTGCAAGGTCATAGGTTGGAAACTAAAGATATTGTTTTAATAAAGTTTTATGACATGATCATGAAAGATTTAAAATTTGCACTTGTTCGCGACTACATGTATGACTATTTCCTAGAAACAAGTTCGATAATTTTAATCTTAAGTTTATTAAATGGAGAAAGTGAGTAATTGTTTATCTTGCTTATGAGTTTAGATTCAACGTATTTTATTGATATACTTGATTCATTATTGCCTATGGTGTCTAGACTTGCCTCATCGCACTAGATTTTATTGTTGTGATGCCGATAGTGGCTATTTGGTGAGAAGAGCTATGTGGGGCATCTTATATCATATTTTTGTAGTTCACTGATAGATTAATGTTTTAGGATAGGCCTAGAAACAAAGAAAACTTTGTCGAAATTTTTGAAAATTAAGAGAGTTAGTCAAATTTTAAGGCCTTAAGTATTTGTAAGTTAAAGAAGGCTTAAGTGTTCAACTTTTAGACTTGAATAAAACAAAGAAAACTCATTTGAGGATGAATTATCTTAAGTGGGGAGGAATATGGCACCCCAGATAATTTTAAAATGTTAAAGGCTTCATTAGAAGGTCATTAAGCACTAAGCACATTATTTGCAAGCTAACAATAACTACCATTATGGATAAATTCATTTTGATATGTGGACATGTATTGTACATGGTTTTAAGGATTATAATGATGTTTAGAAGGGAAAATTAGCTTGGAACAAGTTAGAATTGTTGAAGAGAAAAAAGCGCCCTAAGTCACACATGATCTAACTTCAAATGATTAAATCTCTCTGTGTATAATGAGTTACGTTGTGGATAGGATATCAAAATAAAGCTATATGAGTATAGTTTTCAACAGTTCAAATTGTTTGTCATTTAGAGTTTTGAAAAACATTTATAACCTGTAATGACCCGATCGGTTGTTTTGAGAATTCACACTTCGCTCGGTAGTTTGGAGGCACGAGTAGCTCTGTATTTGGACTTGTGTGCAAAATTTGAGTTCATTCCGAGTTGATTTGGTATGTTTCGGCGTGAATTTTTGGAAGTCAAAAGTTCAAAAGTTCATTAAGCTTATGTTTACCTTGAAAATGGTACTTACAATTAAATTTGATTATGTGGTTCTAAAAATATGCGATTTATTTTAATGTTAGTTTTTAAGCAATAAATACTAAGCGCAAGTAAAATAAGTGAGGTAGAAATGATATGAAATCGAAGATAGGCAAACCAGATTGCCTCAAGTAGGGGGTTCTGAGCTGGCCGAGATAGGTCCTCAAGGTCGAGGCACGGGTTCAGTGATAGGCGATCGATGAAGCTATAACAACTTTATGGGCCTCGAAGGAGGCTATTTATGATCAATGATGGATAATAAATTAAGAACAATTAATGATATTTAAAAAATAAATGTAAGTAATAAATCAGTAAAGAGAAAATAGAGGATGTTTGAGTTAGAGAGCAGAGAATGTTTGTGTTTCTTGTATTGAATATTGTGTGTGCAAAACATAAAAAGGGTCCCCTTTATACGGAGGGAGGGGGGGGGAGAAATCCCAAAATAGTACATAAGCATTTATTATAAAGATATGCAGATGGTACAACTATTTAATGTTGTGGTACGGATTTGTACTTTGTTGCAGACTTGGACGCCTTCGCCCACGTGTTGCTTGCTCGTGACAGTCACCGATTTGCATTGGCCCGATGTCGAACGCAGGGAGAATTCAGGATCGGGCCTCGAGCCATATTTCGAGGCTTATGCGGACAGGTTATGAAATTCCATAATAGACATAAAATTGGTCTCTCCGATTTTAGCCGTATACAGATAGTCCCAGCGTTTCTTAGAGTAAAATGATAAAACGATCTCGAGCACTCGCTTCTTCGATATCCCCAATGTGACGTCAGCCCCTCAGAGCATTAAATGACACAACTCAAAGGCTGCACGGAGGTTGCTGTAAGCACAAATACCGAGAATCCCATGAACCGTTTTGGTTCAACCTTTCAGTTCCCTAAATCATACTCAAACGACTCCTATAAATACCCCGAATGCTTGCCTTTCATACTTTCACAACTTCCAACTTCGTCTGCATTCACCTTCTTTATGTGCTTACTTATTCATCTTTTTTCTCAGAGGCTGCGATATAACTATGGCCAAAACCTCTAAGACGGTGCCTCAAAAAGAGGGCATCTCTTCCCCCGCACGCCTGTCCAAAGGCAAAGCAAAAAAGCCACCGAGCATTGAATAATGCATCCCTTGTGATTTCGAAACAATTTTTGACCTTACCATCGATAGACCTCCTAACACACCGGGCTGATGCGGGCCTATGTCAAGTTATATCAGCATAATACCCAAAGTGGAGAGAGTGATAACGGATTGTCGCTGGGGGGAGAAAGTAAAATTTTAGATCCTCAAAGCCGAGGAAAGCATAACCACATATAAAATCGGTTTCCTCGGCGTCGACACATACCCTTTTACTCTCGGTCCCGTAGACTCTTCTTTCTTTCACCGATAGACTCGGTAATACTTGATTTTTGCTGTCAATACCAAGTGATTCTTGGTGAAATATATCTTTCCTTATGGAGGATCATACATATGCTCTGATACTTTTCCAACCGGGTCGAGGGAATGACCTTCACCCTTGAACATTCAATACAGTTGTATAACCCCCGTCTCTTCCGAGGGGGCTTGATTAAGCTACAACATCGGTCCGCAAAGCCATTCTTTGCGAGCATCGATGAAGACAAAGACCGGGGGTGGATGAGCCGGTTTGTTAGAGTAAGGACCGCAGACGTCATTCCAGGCGATTGGATACAATTCCCAGAGGAATGGAACAAGAGTCGTACGTATTACTGCCTCAAACATACCTTGTTCTCCCTTTTCCTTTGCTTGAATCGATCCTCTTTCGACTATGCAGCCTCCGTTTGGTTCCCTGACGCGGTCCCGGACCTCTCTGGATGGATCAGGTGTTTGGATTCCGTCTTTCCGTATGGTAAGCTTTCTTGGTGGGATTTGTCCAAGACGCGGTGGCAGGACAAGATTCATGGTAAGCCCTTCATGTGATCATTGCTGGTTTTTTTACAATAAGCCTAATACGTCCTGTTTTTGCAGGCCTTGGAGACAACCTGTTAATGAGGCCGCCCCCGCCTGGCGAAGCAGAAACTTTGAAACCCAAAAAGGGTAAGAAGAGGAAGAAGGAGACTTCGGATGAGTCTCCTAAACTAAAGAAAACCAAAGTCCGCAAGCCTAGGACCGATGCCACAGTCTTAACCTCAGCTGCTGCGGCGAGTCTGCGAGCTGCAGACGAAGATGATGATAATGATGAACGCCCTTTGGCACAAAGGGTAAGGCGGAGTGCTGGAATTTAAAAAAGTTGTTGGGCAGGGGGCCTCTGAGTTGGAGGTGGCCGAGTCAGACCAATCTCGAATAGAGGAAATCACCGGGGAAGATGCAGTCCCTGAGCATCAGATCAGACATGGAAAAGTCCGTGCTGGTGAGTCCATATCTGGAATGTTTGGAGAGCTTGAATCCGAAGTATTGCGGGGCCAAGCAGAAACTTCTACAAAGATCAATGTTGTCGGCGACCTCGATATGGGACCCTCATTTTCCCCAGGGGATATAGATGGACATGCTCATGTCATATGTTCCTGGACCAGAAATATTTTCAATGAAAAATTATTACGTATTGCTATCGAAGAAAATACAAATGATGACGTATTTATGATTAGTACTAATAGAAAGATATCTTAGTAAAATGGTTAGAATTATATAAAAAGTTCCAAAAAAGTTACAACTTCATAAAACAATTGCAAAACTGATACATAATGGAACGATATTTTGATTACTTTATGCTAAACCAAAGAACCAAATACTATAAGGAAAATAGATATTTGAGACTAAAGGAGATCAAAGAGTGATGTATTCTGTGTCTCAGGAAATAACTCTGAATAAAGTACCGTATCAAGGCAAGTATACTTTCAATATGAAAGGTAAGTGGAGATGAAGAGAAAGATATTGTTATTTGGTAACGAAGAGGAAAATAGTTGCAAATACCTATGGTTCGGCTTCATTACTCTTGCCTTACCTTAATAGAGTGATAAGCCGAATCAAGAGGATGAGATCCAGCAACATCACTCTTAACACCTTGAAGCCCAAAGTGAAACACATCATTCCTCACTTTGTCGATTTCGTGTTAATAATCTTTGAGTTTGGTGACCATCATATGCAAACTCATAGCGTCGACATTTTGAATTCGCCACAATCATTAGCCTCAGTAATTCCCACAAATAGCTCAAAAGATGATACAAATCAAGTTAACATCCAGAAAGCAAAAAAAAAAATTAAAATAAAAATAACGCTCCCCAGAGTTGAACTATAATATGATCAAAATGCCATGAAAGTACATGCAACTCTAACAGAATGCTATATCAACAGGGTCAAATGAGTTTGTGCTCCTTGAAAAAGAAACAGAGATTTTAAGCATAAGTTTTTGTAAGCTATTTAGTATAAAACTAATAGTAAAAAGTATGCTTGCATAAATATACTTTATCAAATGTGGTTCCGGATGCTTGAGCTCTAAGATCCTAAAATCAAACCTACAAAAGTCTTCAATCCATAAGCGCTAGTAATTTGCCAAATTACAACAAAAACAACAACAACAACCCAGTATAATCTCACAAGTGGGGGCCTAGGGAGGGTAGTGTGTACGCAGACTGTCACACCCCAAAACCGAGGGACACGACCGGTGCTCGACCGGGTAGCCTCAGTCAAGCGGACCTGGATTACCTTTTCCATCCCACATATTACCCCGTGATTCCAATGTACATTATTCAATTATAATTTAAACACATTCTTACAACATTGAATTAAATTATAGATTTCTGTCATTACCCACATGTGGTACAATACTTACAAAATATACATAACATACAAGTTTACTTTACGTGGTCTACAAGTTATACTGCCCCAAAATACATATGTACATAACCCACATTTCCTGTCTACGAAGACTCTAAGAGTACAAAGGAGTTATATAATACTTTCCGGTAACAAGGCTCCAGCTATACCTTACACAAATACCAAAATGAAAATCTGGAAGAAGAGGTGGCATGAACCACACAGGGCCCCGAGAGGAAAGGGGCTCACCAAAACAGCTGATGGGACGTAGAGGAGGCACTACTGTTGGTGGGCTGGAGTACCTGCTATAGAACCACGTACAATCATCACAAGAATGTAGCGCCCCCGGCAAAAGGGACGTCAGTACATTTGAATTGTACCGATATGTATGAACAAACTTTACTCTAAGTAAACAAAACAGGCAAGAGACAGACAGAGAGTCACACAATCACTACACAAATATATAGAAAGAAACACAATGGAAGTTCCACAATTCTCACTTTATCACAATAACAATAACAATTCCACCCTTATCCCTTCTCAACATTCCACCCGTATTTCTTCTGTTGTGACGCACAACTCGATCCCACCTGACAATCACAATCATTTCATATGTTTCTGTTGCGGCGTGCAACCCGATCCCACCGGACAATCACATCTCACCCTTATCACTTCTCACATATCACCCTTATCCCTCCTGTTGCGGCGCGCAACCCGATCTCACCAGACAATCATATTTCATATCAACAATGACAGTTCACAGTTCAATCACAAAAAATTTCAGCAATAGGAATATAACTTCTTTACAACCCACAATACGTATAAAAAAAATTGTGCCACAATAAACCTTACCAAACAGCGAATCATATACGATATTGCCACAGCCGTTTAGTTCAATTACATCACACCACAACTCCTTTTCGTTACTTGTTACACAACCTTTAGCATATACATTCATACTCTTGGATTCATTAACCTACTAGCATCATTTCACATAGCATGGTAGTGTGGTGATCAACTAAAGACAGACAAGGAATACACTTCACGCTTCAACACAATTTGAACAACCATTTGCACATATTCACACCAATACACGTACCGTATGCTCGGACACCACAAAGCGATTTTACAAAGATTAAAGTTATCCATACATACCTGGAGTCGAGCTTCCCTTTTTAATTTCAATCACAGTTCACCGGATCGTCGGGCACCGTCAATCTATTCCACAATGTGACTATTTCACTTAGGATTAGGAACCTCGAATTCAATAAAGCATTTCATCAAACACTATGCGATCCCTTAGGTTACTAACCCCCTATTTGTGCATAATTACCCAAGTTCGTTTCCCCCATTACTAGGTTACGGAGTTACATTCACATGCATGCAAGGTTTCATCTTTCATTTTTCAAAACCAACCCATGAGTGTTTTATTCCCATCCAATATCTAAGAAATTGGGAGAATTAGAGTGAAGGCTTACCTTTTAGCGAAGAAGATGATTGATTACTCGATAATATCCGGGATTGAGTGATTTTGGAAAATCAATTTGAGTGATGTTGGAACCTTCTCTCTCAAGAACTCTCTTTTTCTTCTCTCTATCTTGTTTAGAATCTAGTTAAACTGAAAGGGGGTAAGGGTTAAATGAAGCTGGGGTCGGGTATAAAAGTTTGTAAAATTAAAAGCCCGTGTCAAATATGCGGTCAGGAATGCGATCGCATTCCTGACATGCGGTTCATAGAGCTGACCGCAGAATGGCCCCAGGTGGGCCAAAATTTGGAAACAATCTGCCCAGGTATGCGACCACTATGCGGTCCGCATACTCGTTATGCGATCGCATAGTGCGTCGCATAACACCCCTCCCCAAAAATCAAAGGCAATAATGCGACAACTATGCGGTCCGCATAACCAAAATGCGGTCGCAGATTGGACCACATAGTTGTCCTTCAGTTGGGCAATGATTCTTTAACTCCCGGGGTACTTTTTGTTCAAATTAGGTCCATTTTAGGAATTTCCACAGTAAAAATAACTCGGGGACTCGCTCGGGCATTATTTTAAGCAAGAAATTTTACGGGTCTTTACATCCTCCCCCCCTTAAAATCATTCGTCCTCGAATGAGGATTTGGAAATCAATTAGTTTGAAAGTATGATATGACATTTCTAGATTTTTTTACAAACTCCGATTATGTCAAAAATCTTTTGCCAGAGTTTCCTTTATAATTAGGCCAATCTACCTGTCTGAGAGCCCCCGAAACACATTTCCAAGCACTATTACACAGTTTTAACCATTCAATAGCTCACACACCAAGTTGTTACCTCAACAATTTACAAGTATTTGGTCACTTTATCAACTACACATAACTCATTATCCTACCTCACAATTGCACATGATTCAATCAGTTTGACATATTTGCACATAACTTTGGGCCATTTTAGTGCGCCCCATACAGTTCAAGCACCTCAATAGATCATAGACAATTCAATTAACCATTACCAATCTACACTACCATTAATCACTTACTTAGCACATTTGTTTCACAAAACCTTTTTTTGCTTTAAAGGGTTGCACACCACCCATTTAATAACCTCATATACAGTTTTAGCACGCATTGGAAAGTTACAACAATAAGGCTATTAAGGAAAATGGGGTGTCTTTGCACGAATCGGAATACATCATCAAATTGCCTTGGGATAATAATTCGCACGATCACTACTAGACTTGTTCAAACAGATGGGTATGTTTTTCTCTCATTTCTTTCTCTGCTTCCCACGTGGCTTCCTCGACTCGTTGACTTCACCACAACACTTTAACAGAAGCAATCTCTTTGTTTCTCAATTTACGGACTTGCCTATGAAGAATAGCAACCGGAGCCTCTTCGTATGATAACTCTTCATTAACCTCAATAGTCCCAATTGACATGATGGCGGAAGGATCGCCAACCACTTTCTTCAACATAGACACATGGAACACTAGGTGCACTAATGATATTTCATGGGGAAATTCCAGCCTATAAGCCACCCGTCATATCCTTTGAGCGATCCGATATGTCCTGACGTACCTAGGGCTCAACTTCCCTTTCTTCCCAAACCGCATACTCCCTTCATGGGAGACACCTTCAAGAACACCCAATCATCTACCTGGAACTCCAATTCTCTTCGACGAACGTCCACATAGGATTTCTGACGACTCTGAGCGGTTTTCATCCTCTCCTGAATGACTCTAACTTTTTCCATAGCTTGGTGCACAAGATCTGGCCCTAAAAATTCCACCTCACCAGTTTCAAACCATCCAATCGGAGATCTACACCTTCTTCCGTACAATGCCTCAAATGGGGCCATCTGAATACTAGCATGGAAACTGTTATTATAAGCAAACTCGACAAGCGGCAAATGATCATCCCAATTACCCTTGACGTCTAAAACAGAAGCCCGTAGCATATCTTCAAGCGTCTGAATAGTCCGCTCAACCTGACCGTCAGTCTGTGGATGGAACGCCGTGCTGAGATTTACCTGAGTACCCAAACCTTGCTGAAATTTCTGCCAAAATCTAGCTGTGAACTGGGCTCCTCGATCTGAGATAATAGAAACTGGAGTGCCATGAAGTCTAACTATATCCTTGATGTACAATTGAGCATACTGTTCCGCTGTGTCGGCGGACTTGACTGGCAAAAAGCGGGCTGATTTGGTGAGTCGATCCACTATCACCCAAATTGAGTCGAACCTGCGTTGAGTGCAAGATAACCCTACCACAAAATCCATATTGATCATCTCCTATTTCCACATCGGTATTTCCATAAGTTGAGTTAATCCACCGGGCCGCTGATGCTCGGCCTTTACCTGCTGGTAATTCGAACATCTAGACACAAAGTCCGCCACACCCCTCTTCATACAACTCCACCAATAAATTTCCTGGAGATCATGATACATCTTCGTAGAACCTGGGTGCACAGAATACCTGGAGCTATGAGCCTCCGCTATTACCCTCTCCCGAAGATTATCTACATCTGGAACACATAGCCTACCTTGACATCGCAACACTCCATCATTGCTGCCGAGTGAAAATGCCGAAATCTTGTTATTCAGAACTACCTCCTTCAACTGTGCCAATGCTGGATCAATAAACTGCTTTTCTTTGACTTCCGCTATAAGTGACGATTCTGCCCCATTATGCACCATAACCTCCCCTTTGCCTTAGGTCGAAAGACAAATCGCCAAACTGTCCAACTAATAAACCTCATGAGCCAAGGGCCTCTGATCCGCTTCCAAATGAGCCAAACTACCCATAGACTTCCGACTGAGAGCGTCGCCCACCACATTCGCCTTTACTAGATGGTACAGGATGTTCATATCATAATCCTTAAGCAATTCTAACCACCTCCGCTGCCTTAGATTCAGTTCCTTCTGCTTGAATAAATACTAAGGACTCTTGTGGTCTGAGAACACGTCCACGTGGACTCCATAAAGATAATGCCGCCAAATTTTTAATGCAAGCACCATTGCCGCGAGCTCCAAATCATGCGCCGGATAATTCTTCTCGTGATTCTTGAGTTTCCTTGAAGCATACACTATAACCTTCCCATGTTGCATCAACATACACCCCACACCAACCCTTGAAGCATCGTAATAAACCACAAATCCCTCTATACCTTCTGGCAAGGTCAATACCGGTGCCGAAACTAATCTCGACTTCAATTCCTGAAAACTTTTCTCACAAGCGTCGGACCACTGGAACTTCACCGCTTTATACGTCAATTTAGTCAATGGGGAGGCGAGGGTAGAGAATCCCTCCACAAACCTCCGATAATATTCAGCTAGACACAAGAAACTGCGAATCTCTGTCGGGGTCATTGGTCTAGGCCAATCTTTCACTACCGCGATCTTCTGGGGATCAACCTGAATCCCTTCTCTGGAAACAACATGACCCAAAAACGCGACTGATTCTAGCCAAAACTCACATTTCGAAAATTTAGCATACAACTGGTGATGATGAAGAGTCTGCAGGACTGCCCTGAGGTGATTAGCATGATCTTCCCGACTCCGCGAGTAGACAAGGATGTCATCAATAAAAACAATCACGAAGGAGTCTAGAAATGGCTTGAAAACCCGATTCATAAGATCCATGAAAGCTGCTGGAGCATTGGTCAGCCCAAAGGACATTACCAAAAATTCAAAATGACCATAACGAGTCCTGAAGGCGGTCTTAGGAATATCCTGCTCTCTGATCTTTAACTGATGATACCCAGACCGTAAATCAATTTTGGAGAAGAACCTCACACCTTGCAATTGATCAAACAAATCATCTATTCGAGGCAATGGATACTTGTTTTTGATAGTGAATTTTTTGAGCTGTCGATAATCGATACACACCCGAAGCGACCTATCCTTCTTTCTGACGAAAAGAACCAGAGCGCCCCACGGCGAAACACTCTGCCAGATGAACCTTTTTTCTAATAAATCCTTCAACTACTCCTTTAACTCCCTCAACTCTGCTGGCGCCATTCTGTATGGTGGAATAGATATAGGTTGCGTATCTGGAAATACATCAATCCCGAAATCAATCTCCCTATCTGACGGAATCCCTGGAAGCTCATCCGGAAATACTTCAAGAAACTCATTCACGACTGACACGGACTCGGGGGCCGACACTTCTGAAGCGGTGTCCGCGACCCGGACCAAATGATAGATACATCCCTTCTTAATCATCTTTGAAGCCTTAAGGTAGGAAATAAACCTACCCTTCGGCACCACACCATTCCCCTTCCACTCAATAACCGACTCATTAGGAAACTCGAGTCTCAAGACTCTCGTTCGGCAGTCAAGTTTAGAAAAGCACGGATAAACCCAGTCCATTCCCATAATAATATCAAAATCTACCATCCCAAGTTCAATAAGATCGGCCGTGGTAACGTGACCACATACCGTGACAACACAATTCTTATAGACTCACGCTGCTGTAATATAATCACCAACCAGAGTCGATACAGAGAACGACTCATGAAGTTGTTCGGGTTCTATCCCAAAACTTTAAGCAACAAACAGGGTAACATAAGATAAGGAGGACCCCGGATCAATAAGAGTGTAACAATCAAGTGCTTGAACATTAAGAATACCTGTAACAACATCTGGAGAAGCCTCCGCGTTCTGGAGACCACTCAAAGCATAGAATCGGCTTGGTCCACCTCTACCACGAGCCCCACCCCTAAATGCATCACGTCCTGCTGGAGCTGGAGGACGCACTGAAGATGTGGCGGCTGAAGAACCGGATGACTGGGAAAATCCCCTACCCATGCCCTGGTTGGGCGCACGACAATCCCGCTGAAGATGACCCCTTACCCCACACCTATAGCATATCGAGCGATCCAAATAACAAGCCTCAGTATGGAACCCTCCGCACTTAGGGCACGGAGCCCTCCCCTGCTGCTGGAACCTTCTTTTGGGACGACCTGACTGATGGGGTCTCCTACTATCGAATCCTGATCTCCAATGACTATTCGACTGATAACAGTGCACGGATGGCGGTGCACTAGCTGAGGACTGTGCATAAGACTGGGATGGCCCTAATGGCCCCCTCCCCTGAACTGGTCTCCCCCCTACAACTGCGCTCCCTGAGTGACCCACTGACCGGGCTCTGCTGCTACTCTCCCTGTCTGCGCGTATCTTCAACTTTCTAGCCTCCGTGGCTGGGCAAACCCCCACGATATTTCCATAATTCATATCCGAGTGTAAAGCCGATGTAGCAGCCTCATTCACAACCAAAGGACTGAGACCTTGAATAAATCGTCGAACTCGAGCGTCCATGGTCGACACTAATTGAGGAGCATACTTAGACAACCTTACGAACTCCATGTGGTCGACACAATATTACTATTTTGTACCATCCGGGCAAGGCGAACATAGTAGCGGATGCTTTGAGCAGGAGAGCAGTCAGTATGGGTAGTTTGGTTTACATTACAGCTGAGGAGAGGCCTTTAGCCTTGGACATTCAGTCCTTGGCCAATTTCCTGGTGAGATTGGACCTTTCATAGCCTCGTCTAGTTCTAGCTCATGTGGTTGCTCAGTCTTCATTGTTGGGTGAGATTAAGGCTCGACAGTTTGATGATCCATGTCTGGCAGAGCTTCGGGATACGGTGGTCCAGGGTAAGGCCAAAGAGGTTACCTTGGGCGAGGATGGTGTTTTGAGACTTTAGGGCCGATTGTGTGTTCCAGATATTGATGGCCTGAGGGAAAGGATTCTAGCAGAGGCGCACAGTTCTCGGTATTCTATTCATCCAGGAGCGACGAAGATGTATCGTGATTTGAAGCATTATTACTGGTGGAGGCGGATGAAGAAGGACATTGTTTAGTATCTGGTCAGGTGTCTTAATTGTCAGCAGGTTAAGTACGAGCACCAGAGGCCAGGAGGCTTGTTTCAGCAGATGCCCATTCCTCAGTGGAAATGGGAGCGCATCACCATGGACTTCGTGGTTGGGTTGCCTCGGACTTTGCAGAAGGTTGATGCGGTTTGGGTCATCGTGGATAGATTGACCAAATCAGCGCATTTCATTCCTGTGGCTACTACTTATACGACAGAGAGGCTGACTCAGATTTACATTCCAAAGATTGTCCTATTGCATGGTGTGCCGGTGTCTATTATATCAAATTGAGGTCCTCAGTTCATTTTGCACTTCTGGAGAGCTTTGCACAGCGAGATGGGTACTCAGATAGACCTCAGTTCAGCATTTCACCCTCAGACTGAGGGCCAGTCAGAGCGTACCATTCAGATTTTGGAGGATATGCTCATGGGTTGTGTGATTGACTTTGGAGGTCAGTGGGACCAAATCCTACCATTGGCGGAGTTTGCATACAATAATAGTTATCAATCCAGCATCGAGATGGCTCCATTTGAGGCTTTATATGGCCGACGATGTTTTTCTCCTATCGGGTGGTTTGAGCCTGGTGAGGCCAAGCTATATGGCACAGACCTGGTGAGAGATGCTCTGGAGAGGGTGAAGATTATTCAGGAGAGGCTCTGCACAGCCCAGTCCAGGCAGAAAAGCTACGTAGATCAGCGGGCACGTGATATAGCATTTATGGAGGGAGATAAGGTTATGTCGAAGGTTTCTCCGATGAAGGGCGTCATGAGATTTGGGAAGAAGGACAAGATGAGTCCCAGGTTTATAGGCCCTTTCTAGGTGTTGAGGCGGATCGAAGAGGTTGCCTATGAGCTTGCTTTACCTTCAGCCTTATCAGGAGTTCATCCAGTTTTTCACGTATCCATGCTTCGGAGATATCACGCCGACTTCTCGCATGTTGTTGATTACAACACCATTCAGTTAGATGAGAAGTTGGGCTACGAGGAGGATCCAGTTGCTATTATTGATAGGCAGGACCGCCAGTTGAGGTCCAAGACAGTTTCTGCGGTTAAGGTCTAGTGGAGGGGCCAACCAGTCGATGAGGCGACCTGGGAGTCAGAGGAGTACATGCGGAGCAGGTATCCACAACTATTCAGCACTTCAGGTACGATGCTACGTCTGTTCGAGGACAAACGTTTTTTTAGAGGGGGAGATTGTGATGACCCAAAAGGTCATCTTATGTAAATTTAATTATGACTGTTTTTCGAGGCCCCGAAATCCTCCATCAATCTCACCTCGATGTGTGTGCGCAACCCGGGCGCATAGCTGGGAAGCCTTTAAGTGGAAGCTTGATAAAGAGTTGAATTTATGATAATTAATTGAATAAAGTTGACTTTGATCAATATTTTTGGTAAACGGACCCGGATCTGTGATCTGACGGTCCCAGAAGGTCCGTAGAATAATATGGGACGCCCGGAATTGAATTCTGAGGATCCAAGTCTGAGAAATGAATTTTTAAAGAAAGTTGTTTTCTGAAAATAATAAAGGCTTATGAAAATTAACCTTGATGTGAAACCTGTGCTGTCAGGCCCGTATTATGGGTCCGGAGCCCGGAACAGGTTCAATATATGTTATTTAAGTTATCTGTGAAATTTGGTAAGAAACAGACATGATTTGACGGGTTTCAGATCAAAATGGGAAATTTAGCGTTAGTGAAGTTTTGAGGATTTCATAGAACTTGAAATTTGGTTTGGAATGTGATTTTACGCTACCGAGGTCCGAATGCAATTCCGAGACGGGGAATAGTTCCGTTATGTCATTTATGACTTGTTTGAAAAATTTGAAGTCATTCCGAGTAGTATAGACCCGTTCGGCGCATTGAAGTGAATTCAAGAATTTCTTAAGTTCTTAAGTTGATTCGAGTTGGTTTTGGGGTTGCATTTTTAGTTTCGTTGTTGTTTTTCATGTTACGGAAGTTCGAGCGAGTCCGTATCATGAATACAGACTT
The DNA here is from genome assembly GCA_005239495.1 of Nicotiana undulata. Classification (NCBI taxonomy): domain Eukaryota; kingdom Viridiplantae; phylum Streptophyta; class Magnoliopsida; order Solanales; family Solanaceae; genus Nicotiana; species Nicotiana undulata. The sequence continues at coordinate 108,412 of ML269064.1, forward strand.
GTTGGTGTCTTTGAACGGGGTCCCAATGGGCTCGGGTGAGTTTCGGACCCCTCAGAGTTAATTCCAAAACACCAGAATTTTTCTATCTGGTTTTCTTCAGTGCGTTTGCAGGCAACCAGCTGCGATCGCACAAGAGGTTGGACCTAGGGTGGGAAAATGACCTATGCGATCGCACAGGTCTATCCGCGATTGCACAGGATGTGCTTTGACTGTGCCTTTTTTTGTTCTCCGCGATCGCAGCCTTCACCCCCGCGATCGCACAAGCTGCCTACCCCCTTGCCTGCTACTCTCTGCGATCGCCAGCCTTCAGCTGCGATCGCACTGTGCTTCTTGAGGGTCCTGGGTAATTGCCCTGTGCGAATGCACTGGCCCAGCTGTGATCGCATAGTACAAGCAGCTGGGCAGTGTATTTTAATACGGGACCTAGCCCATTTTTCTCCATTTTCATCTTCCTCCTCAAGGTTTGAGAGAATTTCAAGTGGGTGTTCCACCTTTGTCATCAAGGTAAGTTAATTCCTTAATTTTCATGATTTTAACATCAATTCCTAATGAAATTCCCTTCTAATTATCCTAAAACAAATTCATAGAAATTGATAGGAATTTAGGGATTTTGGGAAATTATGAATTTCTCATTTTTTCCATGAATTCTAGCAAGGATATGCATAATTATGATCCTTAGACTCCGGGTAATTGATTCCTTCAAGGATTTTCGAAATCCGAACGTGTGGGCCCGGGGTCGAAATTCCAAAAACCTTCAAGAATGCTTAATTTTGGGATTTCTTATTAATTCTCCTTCTTTGAGATTAGAATTGATTCAATTATACCATGTTTGGCTAGTTGTGAGCCGTCGAGAGTAGATTTCGGAGATTCGGGCGCATCCTTGATCCGAGGGGTGATATCGTCACGAGGTGAGTCTCCTTTCTAACCTTGTAAGAGGGAATTGTCCCCCTAGGTAACTTTAAATGCTATGTGTACTTGCTTGGGGGCTACGTACGCACCAAGTGACGAGAGTCCGTACGTAGTGGCTATTATTGCTTTGTTCGGGTAGTTAGGCCACATCATGTTCATTGTTTTCCCCTGTCATAATGTAATTATGCTCTGTGCTTCTGTTGTGATTGGTAATGTTTCATCTAAAGGAGAGTGATTACACTATGGGATCGGGCCGTACGCTATGGCGGAGTGATGAGAGTGATTACACTATGGGATCAGGCCGTACGCTACGGCGGAGAAATGAGAGTGATTATACTGTGGGATCGGGTACGCCACGGCGGAGTGATGAGAGTGATTACACTATGGGATCGGGCCATACGCCACGGCGGAGAGATGAGAGTGATTATACTGTGGGATCGGGCCATACGCCACGGCAGAGTGATGAGAGTGATTACACTATGGGATCGGGCCGTACGCCACGGCGGAGAGATGAGAGTGATTATACTGTGGGATCGGGCCGTACGCCACAGCGGAGTGATGAGAGTGATTACTCTATGGGATTGGGCCGTACGCCACGACAGATACATTATTTGCTGGATTTCAACCGTATTTAAATACCTTATATTGATGCATTCAATGTTTATTTGTCTTACATGCCTACTGCTTTCCTTATATCCTGTTTATTATTATCACTGTCGGACCTTAGTGAGTATCGAGTCGACCTCTCGTCACTACTTCTTCGAGATTAGACGGGATACTCACTGGGTACATATTATTTATGTACTCATGTTGCACTTTCTTTTCTTTTCTGTACTTGACTGTACAGATCCGGAGGCTGGTACGTCTGATTATCAGGCCGGTGCTAGATATTGATAGTCTGGTCATACTTCACGGTGAGCTGCTTTCTCGGGGACTTCCTAGAAACATCCTGGAGTTCTTTTGTTATATTCTCTGTCTATTTCATTCAGACTGAGACTCTGTATATATTGTAGTTATTGTATATTAAGTAGTTGCCCGTGACACTCGTGACACTAGTTCCTGGCACACACGCAGTTTTTATTTTGGGTTTGGCCCTATGCCTTCATATTTTTTATGATTTTTAGGTCGTATTATGTTAGCATTATGTTAATTGTTTAAAATTGATAATTTCCGATATGTTTAGATTAGACGGGCAAGAGGATATCATCTAGTGTTTCTGTATTGGCTTGCCTAACCCCGTTGTTGGGTGCCATCGCGACCTGAATTAGGATTTGGGTCGTGACATGGGTGGTGTTATTATGATGATTATAAAAAGCAAAATTCATAAAGTAAGAGAACAAGAGCATGAACTTCAATGTTCATAAATCGATATCTAGGTATTTCACAAGCTTGAAAGTAGTGGAGAATGATTATCTTTCCACGAAGTGGACTTATTAGTTATGATGATTTAGACGTTGGGTTTGAAAGATTTTTTTGCAATTATTGTGAAGGCAGTGAGATAAACAACGTGTTATTGATATGATCAAGATAAGACAATATCATACTAGGCTCTCGGAAGAATAAAGGATTATTTTAGACAAATTCACTAGGAAGATACTCAGATGGATGGAGGTGTCAGAGAATAACACATGTACTATGGGGCATGAGGTTAAAAGTTTACTTATGTGCATGAAAACAATGAAATCTTTAGCCATAACAGAATATTCTCAAGTATGAATTTGGTCAAAAGCTGGAAAATAGAGAATGGATTATGTAATATAACTTTAAGTATTATAGTAAATTTACAAGTATAATACCGATGTGGAAAGATATATGTAATATCTCAAGTATAAATTTTTTTATTTCGATGGACGTTACCTACAATGTGGGTATAAGAGATATGATGTGGTATCCTTAAAAGAGAATGGTTAAGAGGTGTAGCGAGGCTCAGATGTTAAAGCGTACTCCTTTGAGGTGTATGAGGTTTCTAGAAAGAACGGGAGTCACAAATGAGTTTAGATTTTCACCGGAACTACCTTTAGTATATTCGATCTTCAATTTACCTACCTAACTACAGAAATATGTTGATGGCATGATAAGTGTGATTCTTGTGGAATATGAGGTAATAACCGTAAAGGTAAATCTATTTTATTTCTGTTATACATGTTCATATATTGTGAATTATGGCTTGAATTACAAGCAAAAAATGATTGAGATTCTTAATATGCAAGGTCGTAGGTTGGAAACTAAAGATATTGTTTTAATAAAGTTTTATGACATGATCATGAAAGATTTAAAATTTGCACTTGTTCGCGACTACATGTATGACTATTTCCTAGAAACAAGTTCGATAATTTTAATCTTAAGTTTATTCCATGGAGAAAGTGTGGAATTGTTTATCTTGCTTATGAGTTGAGATTGAACGTATTTTATTGATATACTTTATTCATTATTGCCTATGGTGTCTAGACTTGCCTCATCGCAGTAGATATTATTATTGTGATGCCGATAGTGGTTATTTGGTGAGAAGAGCTATGTGGGGCATCTGATATCATATTCTTGTAGTTCACTGATAGATTAATGTTTTAGGATAGGCCTAGAAACAAAGAAAACTTCGTCGAAATTTTTGAAAATTAAGAGAGTTAGTCAAATTTTAAGGCCATAAGTATTTGTAAGTTAAAGAAGGCTTAAGTGTTCAACTTTTAGACTTGAATAAACCAAGAAAACTCATTCGAGGACGAATGATATTAAGTGGTAAGGAAGGTGACACCCCTGATAATTTTAAAATGTTAAAGTCTTCATTAGAAGGTCATTAAGCACTAAGCACATTATTTGCAAGCTAACAATAACTACCATTATGGATAAATTCATTTGGATATGTGGACATGTATTGTACATGGTTTTAAGGATTATAATGATGTTTAGAAGGGAAAAGTATCTTGGAACAAGTTAGAATTGTTGAAGAGAAAAAAGCGCCCTAAGTCGCACATGATCTAACTTCAAATGATTAAATCTCTCTGGTGTATAATTAATTACGTTATGGATAGGTGATCAAAATAAAGCTATATGAGTATAGTTTTCAACAGTTCAAATTGTTTGTCATTTAGAGTTTTTAAAAAAATTTATAACCTGTAATGACCCGATCGATTGTTTGAGAATTCACACTTCGCTCGGTAGTTTGGAGGCACGAGTAGCTCCGTATTTGGACTTGTGTGCAAAATTTGAGTTCATTCCGAGTTGATTTGGTATGTTTCAGCATGAGTTTTTTGAAGTCAAAAGTTCAAAAGTTCATTAAGCTTATCTTTACCTTGAAAATGGTACTTACAATTAAATTTGATTATGTGGTTCTAAATATATGCGATTTATTTTAATGTTAGTTTTTAAGCAATAAATGCTAAGTGCGAGTAGAATAAGTGAGGTAGAAATGATATGCAAGCGAAGATAGGCAAACCAGACTGCCTCAAGTCGGGGGTTCCGAGCTGGCCGAGATAGGTCCTCGAGGTCGAGGCACGGGTTCAGTGATGGGCGATCGATGAAGCTATAATAACCTTATGGGCCTCGAAGGAGGCTATTTATGATCAATGATGGATAATAAATGAAGAACAATTAATGAAATTCAATAAATAAATGTAAGTAATAAATCAGTGAAGAGACAATAGAGGATGTTTGAGTTAGAGCAGAGAATGTTCTTATTTCTTGTATTGAATATTGTGTGTGCAAAAAATAACAAGGGGTCCCCTTTATATGGAGGGGGGGGGGGGGGGAATCCCAACATAGTACATAAAAATTTATTACAAAGATATGCAGATGGTACATCTATTTAATGTTGTGGTACGAATTTGTACTTTGTTGCAGACTTGGACGCCTTCACCCACGTGTTGCTTGCTCATCATGACAGTCACCGATTTGCATTGCCTTGATGTCGAACGCAGGGAGAATTCAGGCCCGGGCCTTGAGCCGTATTTTGAGGCTTATGCGGACAGGTTATGAAATTCCATAGTAGACATAAAATCGGTCTCTCCGATTTTAGCCGTATACAGATAGTCCCCGCATTTCTTAGAGTAAAATGATAAGAAACGGTCTCGAGCACTCGCTTCTTCGATATCCCCTATGTGTCGTCAGCCCGTCAGAGCATTAAATGACACAACTCAAAGGCTGCACGGAGGTTTATGTCAGCACAATTACCGAGATTCCGACGAACCGTTTTGGTTCAACCTTTCGGTTCCCCAAATCATACTCAAACGACTCCTATAAATACCGCAAATGCTTGCCTTTCATACTTTCACAACTTCCAACTTCTTCTGCATTCACCTTCCTTCTGTGCTTACTTATTCATCTTTTTTTCTCAGAGGATTCGATATAACTTTGGCCAGAACCTCTAAGACGGTGCCTCAAAAAGAGGGCATCTCTTCCCCCGCACTCCCGTCCAAGGGCAAAGCAAAAAAGCCACCGAGCATCGAATAATGCATCCCTGGTGATTTTGAAACAATTTCTGACCTTACCATCGATAGACCTCCTAACACACCGGGCTGATGCGGGCCTATGTCCAGATATATCAGCATAATACCCAAAGTGAAGAGAGTGAAAATGGATTGTCACTGGGGGGGAGATAGTGCAAGTTTAGATCCCCAAAGCCGACGAAAGCATAACCACATATAAAATCGATTTCCTCAGCGTCTACACATACCCTTTTACTCTCGGTCCCGTAGACTCTTCTTTCTTTCACCGATAGACTCGGTAATACTTGATTTTTGCTGTCAATACCGAGTGATTCTTGGTCAAATATATCTTTCCTTATGGAGGATCATACATATGCTCCGATACTTTTCCAACCGGGTCGAGGGAATGACCTTCACCCTTGAACATTTAATACGGTTGTATAGCCCCCGTCTCTTCCGAGGGGGCTTGATTAAGCTACAACATCGGTCCGCAAAACCATTCTTTGCGAGCATCGATGAAGATAAAGAACGAGGGTGGATGAGCCGGTTTGTCAGAGTGAGGACCGCAGACGACATTCCAGCCGATCGGATGCCATTCGCAGAGGAATGGAACATGAGTCGTACGTATTACTGCCTCAAACATACCTTGTTCTCCCTTTTCCTTTTCTTGAATCAATCCTCTTTCGAAGATACATCCTCCATTTGGTTCCCTGACGCAGTCCCGAACCTCTCGGGATTGATCAGGTGTTTGGACTCCATCTTTTCGTATGGTAAGTGTTCTTGGCGGGATTTGGCAAAGACACGGTTGCACGACAAGAATCATGGTAATCCCTTCATGTGATCATTGCTGGTTTTTTGATAGTAAGCCTAATACGTCTTGTTTGTGCAGGCCTTGGAGACAACGTGTTAATGAGGCCGCCCCCTCCTGGCGAAGCAGAAACATCGAAACCCAAAAAGGGTAAGAAGAGGAAGAAGGAGACTTCAGATAAGTCTCCTAAACCGAAGAAAACCAAAGTCCGCAAGCCTAGGACCGAGACCAAGGTCTTAACGTCAGCTGCTGCGGCAAGTCTACGAGCTGCATACGAAGATGACGATAATGATGAACGCCCTTTGACACAAAGGGTAAGGTGGAGTGCTAGAATTTCAAAAGCTGTTGGGCAGGGGGCCTCTGAGTCGGAGGAGGCCAAGTCGGACCAACCTCGAACAGAGAAAATCACCGGGGAAGATGCAGTCCCCCAGCCTCAGATCGTACATGGTACAGTCCATGCCAACGAGTCTTTAGCTGGCAAGTTTGGAGAGCTTGAATCCGAAGTATTGCGGGGCCAAGCAGAAACTTCTACAAAGATCAATGTTGTCGGCGACCTCGATATGGGACCCTCATTTTCCCCAAGGGATATAGATGGACATGCTCATGTCATATGTTCCTGGACCAGAAATATTTTCAATGAAAAATTATTATGTATTGCTCTCGAAGAAAATACAAACGATGACGTATTTATGATTAGTACTAATAGAAAGATATGTTGGTAAAATGGTTAGAATTATATAAAAAGTTCCGAAAAATTTACAACTGCAAAAACAATTGCAAATCTGATACATAATGGAACGTTGTTTTGATTACTTTATGCTAAACCAAAGAACCAAATACTATAAGGAAAATAGACATTTGAGACTAAAGGAGCTCAAAGAGTGATGTATTCCGTGTCTTAGGAAAAAACTCTGAATAAAGTACCGTATCAAGGCAAGTATACTTTCAATATGAAAGGTAAGTGGAGATGAAGAGAAAGATACTGTTATTTGGTAACGAAGAGGAAAATAGTTGCAAATACCTATGGTTCGGCTTCATTCCTCTTGCCTTACCTTCATAGAGTGATAAGTAGAGTCAAGAGGTGATATCCAACAACATCACTCTTAACACCTTGAAGCCCAAAGTGAAACACATCATTCCTCACTCTGTCGATTTCGTGTTAATAATGTTTGGGTTTGGTGACCAGCATATGCAAACTCATAGCGTCGACATTTTGAATTGTCCACAATCATTAGCCTCAGTAATTTCCACAAATAGCTTAAAAGATGATACAAAACAAGTGAACATTCAGAAAGCAAAAAAAATAAAATAAAAATAACTCTCCCCAGAGTTGAACTATAATATGATCAGAATGCCATGAAAGTACATGCAACTCTATCAGAATGCTATATCAACAGGGTCAAATGACTTTGTGCTCCTTGAAAAAGAAACACAGATTTTAAGCATAAGTTATTGTAAGCAATTTAGTATAAAACTAATTTTAAAAAGTATGCTTGCATAAATATACTTTATCAAATGTGGTTCCGGATGCTTGAGCTCTAAGATCCTAAAATCAAACCTACAAAAGTCTTCAATTAAAAAGCGCTAGTAATTTGCCAAATTACAACAACAACAATAACAACAATAATAACAACCCAGTATAATCTCACAAGTGGGGGTCTGGGGAGGGTAGTGTGTACACAGACCTTACCCCTACCCTAGAGTAGAGAGGTTGTTTCTAATAGACCCTCGGGATCCTTCCCTTCAAGAACTCCCCACCTTGCTCTTGAGGTGACTCGAACTCACAACCTCTTGGTTGGAAGTGAAGAGTGCTTACCATCAGAGCAATCCACCTTGTCAATTTTTCAAATTATCATCAACAAAAAAATGGCAAAGGTAGTTACCTTTGGTTTACTTCTTCATAGAGAAGCAGCATATCATGAATGTCGAAGTCCATTTATCTATTATTATTTTATTTTCATTCTATATCAAAGAAGAACCAAATTTAAAATATCATAGATTTGCTTGGCCTAATTGCTGATTAGATTTTGTCAGATTACAAAAAAAATAAAAAAAAATAAATCTAGACGTATCAAGGAGATGAATTATTACTTTCAATAATCATAGTGAACTGCACTGTGAGTCGATATATAATTTTAAAGTTACGATTGATCTTAAAGATCAGTTATATGCATTCGCGAGAAGAAATTTATTTAAAACATGTTTTACATTATGTATTTATTCAAATATCATTTGGTGAATGAGTCAGGCATATCATCAAATATATTGGGTGCATAGTCCACTTCAACGATTATCATTAAGACTACTCAATAAACACACAATTAAAAGAAAGAGGGAGAGAAAGTAGAAAACTTAACTGAAAAAATAGGTGCATCTTCGTTCATCTTTTGCCTTCTCTTCAGAAGAGAAAAGATTGTCACACAAGCAATTGTGCAGATCATCCATCCTCATCTTTTCTTGTCCGTCTCTTCCCTTTTGGAACTCGATCTATAGATAAAGTTATTCTTACAGGAACAAATAACAATAGAGCACAAATTAAAGTGACCTAATTTTACAGCAGCAATTTTGATACCTTGCAATCACGTACGATCACTAAAGTAATTACTCAAACAATCGCAAACTAACACCCAAGAAATTACCAATAGAAGAAGTTCAAGTTTTGCATATCATTAAACATTTTGGGTGCATAGTCTGACTTCAATGAGAATTTACAAATTACCAACAGAAGAAGTTCCAGTTTGGCATGTAAAGCAGACCACTTTGAGAATTTAGAGAGGAAACGAAATGCTCTACAAATAGGAAATTCCATTATACTTTGAAATCCAACGGTGAGCCCACGTTCTAAGAAATTCTCCCTTAAACTTTCAGATGGTTCCACCGGCTTTGTACAGGTTTAGTTTTTACCATTTTTGCAATATCTCTGCCACATGCACAAGGAAGGATATATCTATATATTATTAATTAAATAAAATATTTAATTAATTTAAATGTGCTCTATGAAGACCAATTGTGCGTAACCAGGTACAATCACTTGGCGAAAAACGTGGTATTTATTTTGCAAGAAGTTAGGATACCACTACTTGGAAACTGTTAATTTTTCTTCCTATTCTATGAACGTTACTTAAAAAAGGTTATTTGATTATTTTAATTTTAATCCTAATAAAAAATAATAACTAATAACTAATTATTACTCCTAATAACTACTTTTTGTCATAAAAACTAACACGTGACATTTTGCTATGCCGCCATTTGTCACAATCCTATACCAAATTTCCTTCCTTTTAATAATATATAGATTCTCTCATGCCTTGATTTCAAGATATTTTATTTAATCCCCCCTCCCCGCCTAGAATTCTCTTACCAAATGAAACAATAATAATTGATTTGTCTAGGAAGCACAAAAGTCATCCGCCACTACAGTGTTCTCATTAACTCTTGAATGGTTATTCAACTTCTCATAAGAGTAGATAATACATTAATTGCAATAGTTACGAGTATTAATGCATGATAGAATTATGTTGTGAAATTTTAGCTCTTTTTCTTCCTATTCCGGGTTCTAGTAATGCAGTGTAACGTCAGTCTCTTTGTGAAAGTTTTATTGATGTTGCCTTACTTCTTTTGTTTTCTCCAAGAAATTCATTTTCTTGAAAGAGAAGAATCCCCATGATTAAAAGTGAAATTCATGGAATTGATTAATCTTGCAAAATGAAACCGGATAGCATAAAACAAATATGATAATTATATAATAGATTTTGGAATATATACCTCAAGTTAATCTCTATTTCATTTTAGCCTTTACCAAGTACTTTTGGGAATTGATCATGAAGATTATAATGATCTTTATATAAACCCCGAAAAAAATTAATGTCGAACTTTATCTACCGTGAAAATCACTCAAATTTATGTGAGAAAGTTTTTTCAGGAACACGTTCTTGTTTGGAGAATTTCAGAATTTTTCGAAAATTTGAAAATCTCCAAAAAGCTATTTTAAAAAAATTTCACTTCAGATCACTCACAAAAATTTAAAAACAACCCAAAATTATATTCATATCCAAACACAACTCTAATTTTTAAATACCATTTTCGCTTAAAAAAATTTCACATTTTTTTCGAAATTTTGCAATTTTTATGTCCAAATGCCCATATGTTTCGCTAGAAAAATTAATGTCTTTATCTATCAGAATGTCTGTATTCCTGTTTATGTGTAGAAGTAGTGATCTGGATCATTTTTTAGAATGTAATTTCAACTTAAAATATTTTTAATCGTTTTTGTAGAAAGAAATAATAAAAGAGATATAAGAGTATACCATGTGCTAAAACGAAATCATCAATTACAAACTCAACAAGGAGAAATCATCAATTACAAACTCAACAAATTCCAGATAAGGGTCTAAGCTATAACCAACCTCGCATCAGAAATACAATTTCAACAGTGTAAGCCTCAACTTAACAAATAACTCAATAACTCCCCGCGTCATGAAACAACATCAAGGCATCACTTCTAAATCACCAATTACTCATAGTGCAGAGAATATTAAGAACACAGTAAGTTTCATCACAATTGACTCACGGGCATGCTTGACTGCAACATATAGGCACTCGTCACCACGCCTATACGTTGGACATGAATTACACATAGCAAATAAGACTCTATACCTAATCCCTCAAGCTAAGGTTAGGCCAAACACTTACCTCGGCTCCAGAAATGCAAGTCAAGCCTCAATCACAGCCTTCCTTCTCGAATCCAACCCCGAATCGGTAATATCTAGACATAATGGATTTATTAACATCAATAAACCAATTCCCAAGCCTAATTATACATTTCATACTATTCTTCCAAGAATACTAAAATTCGACCCCGAGCCCACACGTTCGGATTTTCGAAAATTCATGAAGGAATCAATTACCCGGAGTCTAAGGATCGAAGTTATGTGATTTATACAAGAATTCATGGCCTAACATGGAAAGTCACAAAATCCTCAAGAACCCTAAAATTACTACCTAATTCTATGATTTTTAGATGATTTAGTAGTGAATTTAACTAGGAATTAATGTTAAAACTAGAAGTTTATGGGGTTTAACTTACCTCTTACAGTGGGTGGTCGTGGGAGGTGCTGTCCAAGCTTGGTTGCTCTCTAATGAAAGTTGATGGTGGCTAAAATGAAGAAAAACCCGTAATTTGGACACTTAAAAGGGGCTGGCAACAGTGATTTCCGCACCTGCGACCTTGGGACCGCAGGTGCGGTCCCGCACCTGCGAGAAAATCACCGCCCCTGCGGAAAAGGGCCAGGGACCCTGGCATCGCGCCTACGGAGAGGGAGTCCGCGCCAGCGGTCCCGCTCTTGCGGCCTGGAGCTCGCACCTGCGGACTTTGGGCAAGGGGGCTGAGGTCGCGCCTGCGAAGGGGGGTTTTCGCACCAGCGGACCCGCCCCTGCGGGATTTGTTCCGCACCTGCGAGGCTGGGACCGCAGGAGCGGTCCCGCACCTGCGGCTGGGCAACCGCACCTACGGTCACACCAGCAACAGCTGCATCAGCAGCTGTTTTAGCTAGTTTTTGGCCTCGTGCGGTGTCCGGGAGGCACCTGGGCCTACCCAAGCCCCCGTCCAAATATACCAACAAGTCTGTATTTATGATACGGACTCGCTCAAACTTCCGAAACATGGAAAACAACAACGAAACTCAAAATTCTCCCCAAAACCAAATTGAATCAAAACTAAGAACTTGAAATTCTAGAATTCACTTCAATGCGCCGAACCAGCCTAAACTACTCGGAATTAGGGCTGTGCACGGATCGGATTGGATCAGATTTAGCATATTTCGGATTCGAATTTCGGATTTCGGATTTTGAAAAGGGCAATCCGAATCCGATCCGAATTAACATTGGATCGGA